>CAUYTI010086503.1:0-34996 GCA_963575145.1 Galago senegalensis | reverse complement strand
GGTCTGAGAATATCCTGTAGAGCTGGTTTAGTTATGGCAAATTTCTTCAACACATGGATGTCATTAAAGTATTTAATTTCTCCATCATAAATGAAACTCAGTTTAGCTGGATACAGGATCCTGGGCTGAAAGTTATTTTGTATTAAGAGATTAAATGTCGATGACCACCGTCTTCTTGCCTGAAATGTTTTGGCAGAGAGAGCTGCAGTTATTCTAATATTCTTCCCCTTGTAGGTTATGGTTTTCTTACGTGTCAGCTGCTTTCAAGATTTTCTCTTCCATATTAACTTTAGTGAATTTAATTATGATGTTTCTGGGGGATGTCTTATTTGGGTTCAGTCGTGCTGGGGTTCTAAAGCTGTCTGAAATCTGAATTTCAGGATTTCTTGACATATCTGGAAAGTTCTCTTTCATAATTTCATAAAGAAGAGCCTCTGTGTTTTGTGAAGCAACTTCGTCACCTTCAGGGATTCCTATAAGGTGAATATTAGTTTTCTTCGAACTATTCCAGAGCTCTCTGAGAGAATGTTCCATTTTTGCTTTCCATTTCTGATTCTCTTTGGATGTTTGGACATATTCAGAAGTTTTGTTTTCTATATCTGAGATTCTTTCTTCTACCTCCCTCACACTGTTTTCAAGATATTCTACCATATTTCTCAGATCTTTGAGGGCTGCAATCTCTTGCCTTAATGTTTCAAAATCTTTGGTGGTTTTGTCTTTGAATTTGTTGAATTCTTAAGTGAAGTTTTGGAATGTTCCTTGAATTTCTAGTTTTATCTTTGCCTCTATTCTATTAATCTTATTTGCAATCCAAGTTCTGAATTCAATTTCTGACATCTCAGCCTCCTGTTTATATAAGGGATCTTCAGTTTCATCTGTCACATCCTTTCTTGGGGGGATTGACCTACTCTGGTTATTCATATTACCAGAGCTTTTCCGCGGAGTCCCCCCCATGATTATTTTACCCCGTTTGGCTTTTCCCCTTGAGGTTTGTCAAGGACCCATACAGTGTTAGAGCCTGAGCCACTGGGGACCTGCTTGGTGTGGTGGGCCTAAGTGGCTCTGTCTTATTTTCAGCTGGTCTCTGTCCTACCTAGTGATTCAGTTACTCTTGGTTGAAGTCTCAGCTGTGGAGAAATACCAGCAATTAAGTCGCCCCACCCCCCACAAACAATAATTGACCAAGAAAAATCAAACCTTCCCTCAACCATACACCCAGGGTGCCCCTTTGAATATTCCCTGGGTGGTCTTCCCAGTTTAAGGGGTCCAAATCAGTTGTCCCAGTCAGCACCAGTTTCAGGTGGAAGAGTTCAAATGTCTCTGGCAGCTAGATAAGAGGGGTCTGCTCGCAGCTTGGATATAACTTGCTCTAGTGCTCCATGAGGGCAAAGGGACCCACCCAGCAAATGGGTTAGTCTGGGAAGATTAATACCTCCTTCCCCACCTTGCATCCAGTCACTTGTAATCCTGCAGGTCTATGACCCTATTCACTCCAGTAGGCAACTTCTCCTGGGGTTTACAAGTGCCAAAATCACCTGGAAATCTGAGTCCTGCAGGTGGGCCTTGTGTGTTTAGATTAGGCTGTGAAAGTTCTCTGAGTTCCAGCCCCTTGCCTTCTGTCCCTGCTAAATTCCTCTGCAAGTCAGAGGCTGCTAAGAGTTGATGAGAAACTCAACTCTGGGCATCAAGCAATTAGAGTTTACACTTTGGTGTCAATCCCCACCTCTGCCTGCCCACTGCCTTTGTCTCAGCTATATTCCCCTGAGGGCTGATGCTAATGGTCTCTTTATTTATGAAAGTTACCAAGTCTGTTCCACCTGTGGCTGCTGTCTGGAACCTCTGGTCTCCCAGAGAGATGGGGCTTGCCTATCTGGAATGGCATCAGTTTGCAGCTCAGGATGCCACCATTGCTGTATGGCTTCCTCTGAGCCAACTTTCTTCTCCTCACACCTGTGCCACAGTCAGCACAGAGCAGCACCAGCCCTTTCCCCCTCCACTTCTCTCAAGGAGATGCCCAAGAATCTGGACTCCATAGGTAACAAAACTCCAGACCTCAGGTTGGGGGGGGAATCCTCAGAGTTCAGTGTTTCAGGTGGGGAATATATACAGTTTCATACAGTTTTACAGTTTTATGCCTGGCAGGAGGGTGCTATGGCATGCCTGAAGGTGTAGGAGGTCCAGTTTTTAGGGGGGGGTCTCTCCTGTGGGATAGAGTGGGAGGATGTTTGAACTCTGCTTGCTTGTTTGCATAGATTAAACTGTGAACTCTTCTTGTGGGGAGAGGGGATTCCCATCTGCTTGGTGATGGATTTTGTACCTTTTGATTATATTTTTGTGGTCACAGCTCACCTAAAGAAGGTCGAAGTGCACTCTTTAATCTTATCTCTTGGCTCTGCTCCAAACCATCAGCTCCCTTGCTAAACTTATGTCCTTTAAGCCTCCTTCTAGATGGAAGCCTCTGTAAAAAGCTGGCTGTAGTCCACCATCTTGGCTCCACCCTCCAAGGACATCACTTCTTATGGATACCTACTCACCCACTGATTTCATGAAATGTTGGAAAAACTCACATTCCTATTAATCCTATTAATTTGTATTATTGTCTTTCTAGAGAAACAAAGACATACATCATATATTAGCAATGTTTCTGTCTTTTGACAAACTGATCTGAATGTTTCTTTCATTTTGTGTAAGATGTAATCTATTGAAGATTTTAAAAATGAGGAGGGCATCAAATCAGCAATTACTTGTTTTTGAAATTTAAAATGAAAACTACTTCTTTTAGTACAGGGCATGACCTAAAAGATAATGATTAACTTTTTATTTAATGTATATGTGTCCAAGTCCCAGGAAAACAATAAATATTTCCAACATTGACAAAAACAATCTTCTTCAAGTCATACCATTTATAAATAGAACAATTGTAAAAAAAGTCAATTAGGATTTAGAACTGCATGAAAAAAAGATTTGTTAAAGTACTGGTTTTCAACCTTCCTAATGCTGTGACTCTTTAATACAGTTCCTAATGTTGTGCTGACCCCCCAACCATAAAATTATTTTCGTTGCTACTTCATAACTATACTTTTGCTACTGTTATGAATACTAATATAAATATCTGATATGCAGAATGTATTTTCATTGTTAGAAAGGGGTCACAACCCACAGGTCAAGAACTGCTGTGTTAAAGGATGTGGTCCATGAAGTCTTTATCAAAGATCTAAAAAATGTAAATGCATAATTATTCGTTGTTTTTTGAAAAGAAAATTGTAGCTGTGTAAAGGAAAAGGAAGAGTAAAATGTGAGTGAATTCCCAAATATGGATAATACTTTTTCCATTTTAAAGTGTAGGAAATCTTTATATTAGTGGACAAACAAAGCAGTAATGACAGTTAAGAGTTCAGTCTTCAGCAGAATAAGGCATTTTTGGCTTTAACCCAAATTTCAACATAAAATCCTTTCTGGTTTTCTAATCAAAGTCCCTACTGATGCTGGTCTCTCACTACACAAGGGCTCTCAGTACATTTTATCTTTCTAGAGTCAGATGATCTTTAGAGCTTGGCTTCCTCCCATAATGTGTAACAAATAGACCCAACAGCTTTGATGTCAAGTGGGCACAGCTTTCCCACTTTTTTTGAAGAGAGGCTTCAGTGTCTCCTCATCTTTTTTTATTACCTTTAAAGATTTGTCTTTAATTGACAAATAATAATTATGTGGATTACAGTGAGATGTTTTGATGGATATGTGCATTGTTGAAAGATTAAATCAAGATAATTAACATATGCATCATCTCATCTCCTTGCTGTTTCTTTGTGGTGAGCATATTTAACATTTATCTCAATTCTAACATGCAGGCAATCACACCATGTGTCTTTAATCAATCTAAGCAGTGCTTTAAGGGTTGATGCATAAGATAGCCAAGACCTCTTATGTCAGGGCCATACTGGGATTCTCAGTGTCCCCACTGTTAGGACTGTTAGGAAGAAATGACATGTTCCATCCCTCACATTTCCTTATGGGAATACTACTTGTATTTGGAGCCTCATTTTGCTCATTGCTCTCCAGGAGAGGAGGAGTATGTTTTCTAAGAGATAAAACACTCTATTTGAATGGCTCCACTTCTCCCTGCTTGTGTGTGTGCATTCACATGTGTTTCAGGCCATAGTTGCCAACAACTCAGGTAAATCTAGACCATTCTCTATTCCAATAGAATTTATTCACATTATTGGAATAGGCTTTGCCTACATGGAGAAGTTGCATGCTTATGTAAGCTCTGCTTTCCAATATGGCAAATGCCGGCAATAGCTTGAAATTTTTAGCTTTATCTGCTAAACTCCTGTATCTTTTAAATAGTTCAGAATCCAGACATAAAACAAAAGTTTCATTTAGTAGTTTCTCTAACATTCAAACATTTGGACTTAGGCTAGAAACTTTGAAAAAAGGAGCAGAATTTGGAGGCCAAGTAACTGACCCAAGATGGGGTTGTAGCTTTAGATATTAGCTTAAGTGAGCTCAGCACTGAGCGGTTTTTATCTTAACAAGTAGCAATGACTCTATAGTTCCAGGTGATTGATTTTACAGTTAAGAAAATGATTTTCATTTCTACCACCTGGAAATTACACTCTGCTAAACATGATTTGTGTGAAATTTTGAAGTTGAGGGAGCCTTGTAGCTTTTGACAATGTTGATCACAGCTGAAGCCTGTTGGCGTGTGGTACAGGCCTCAGCAGTTTCAGTATACAGTGAGCCTAAGAGGTAGGAGGTCTTGATGTGAACTCTCTACAGCTTGACCTTGACATCTATAGGCACCTGTGCTGCTGGCACAGTGTTTCAAGGATTCTAGCAAAGAGAATCTTTTAGTCCCAGGAAAAGTTCATTTGACACAGAGTCCCTACTACTGCTTTTATTGGCTGAGTATGAAGGTCAAGGGACTGGGACTACCATGTGCAAAAGGTCACAGAAATCTATAAGGTGCCACAGGACATTAAAAGTCAAAGCTTACATGTGAGAAAAGAACCAGGGCTCTTATCTTTTGCCACATACCAAAATTGACTGAAGATGGATAAAAGACTCAAATGTAAGGCACAAAACTATGAAATTTCTAGGGAAAAGTACAGGAAAACTTCTTCTAGACATTGGCCTAAGTAAAACTTTATGACTTAGACCCCATAGGCAAGTACAGCAACAACAAAAATAAATAAATGGGACTCGATTAAATGAAAAAGCTTTTGTACAGTGAATGAAATAAGCAACAGGGAAAGTAGACAACCTGCAAAATGGGAGAAAATATTCCCAAATTATATACCTTATAAAAAGCTAATATCTAGAATTTACAAAGAACTAAAGCAAATCAGCCAGAGACAAACACACCCCATTAAAAAGAGAGCAAAAGTACACAAAAAGCTTTTCAAAATGGGAAAACTAACATATGAAGAAATGTTAAACATTCTGAAATGTTAAACAACAAAAACAATAAATGTTGGTGTGTATGCAGAGAGAATGGAAGGCTGATACACTATTGGTGTGACTGCAAATTAGCACAACCTCTATGGAAAATAGTAGGTAGTCTCCTCAAAGAAGTACATGTAGACCTACCATTAGACCCACAATCCCACTACTGGGCATCCACCCAAGGAAAAAAATAGTCATTTTATCAGAAATACACCTGTACTTGAACATTTTTTGCAGTACAATTCACAATTGCAAAGATGTGGAATCAACCTAAGTTTCATTTTCATGAGTAGATTTAGAAAGTGTGGTACCTATTCTTGTATACGCACCATAGAGTACTACTCAGCCACAAGTAAGAATGCAATAATGTCTTCTGCAGCAATTTGGTGGAGCAGGAAACCATTGTCCTAAATGAAATGTTTCAGGAATGAGAAAACAACCACATGTTCTCTCTAATAATTGGGAGCTAATCCATGGGCACATTTGGTTGCAAAGACATGTAAAGTTCATTGGAATTCAAGGAGGAGAGTGGGAAAAGAGAAGACTAAAAACCTATCTGTCAGGTAAAACAAACTCGATTCAGGTGACAAGCAAACTAAAAGGCCTGACTTAAGGATCATAAAAGGTATCCATGTAACAAAAATATTTCTAGCCTCTTAATATTTTTAAATTTTAAAACATTGAGGGTTAAATTGTTATTAACTGGACTGGGTAGAGGTAAACGATGCTAGACCAGCTGCTGTAAATTCTGCTTTCTTTCTTTCCTTTTTTTTTTTTTTTTTTTGCATTGTTTTTGATTACCTCCAAGACCAAGAGAAAGAGCGATGATATCTCCATAGGTTTGTAAGAGCAATGCTGAAGCAGACAGCCTCCAAAGTATTCCTTACACTCAGATCTTAACCATCAATTTTGCTTCAGGAACTGGAAATAAAAGCTGTTGCCTACAGAAAGGTGTCAGCTTTGATGAATGAATGAATAAGAAGATATGGATGCTCTTATTATTAAGAGCATAATATCATTTGCTTACTCAACAAAATTGTTGCAGGTCCAGAAGTGAAGAAGACAGTTTAAAAGGCCTGTGTCTCTAGAAATCATAACAGATTTGTACAGGAAATCAAGGAGGAGCTGAAGTGTTTGGGAAAATGCATTTCATTTTTATTGTTAAAGCAGGAACAGTGGCAGAACATAAGTACAAAAAAGGCAGATAGGCCAGTTAAGCTGGAAGAAAAGAGATTTCCTCAGGAAAAATGTTGACATTACAGAGAATAGAGAAGAGAAATGAAGTAGAAAATGAGAACTCAAATGTTCCCATGATTGCATTAATGTAACAGTTATGCTATAAGAAATAGAAAAAAAAAGAACTCAAATGTTCATATTCACGGAAAACAAACAAAGTTTTGCCAGATTTCTGTGTCTGTCTCAAATTGATTTAGAAATAAGGCCTGGAGTAGGAATTTATTGCATCTCCCTACCCTCTCACATCAAACATTGATTCAGCCTCCTACTTATTTTAACAAATGTGGACATCCTTGTTTTCTCTACACAAAATATTAAGACTTAGATCAAATTCAAGGCCTTCCTCAATCCAGGTCTAGCCTGTCTTCCTAATCATATCTCCTCATTTATTCACTTATGTAATAGTATTTATTTGGGAATTAGTAGTTGCTGGGTGCTCTGCTGGCACAGGCAATGTCATGGTAACAAGACATATGTAGCCTCCCATAGGCTTTCTATCTAGATGGAAAGACAAATATTGTAGACAATTTACAAAACTGGTCTTTAGCTGAAATTTTAAGGAGAGTAAAAAAGACATATAATGGCTTTGAAGTCATTTAATAAGGAAACTTAACCCAGTCTTCAGTGTCAAGGAAGTGTGCTCTAAGGATGCTGGGCTTGACCCTAAAGATGAGTAGGTATTAGCTGGGGCGGTAAAGAGGGGATTTGTGGGTGGAGGGAGTGACACCATTCTAAGCAAAGGAAAGAGTTTGTAAGAAGGTCTCAGGGTAGTCAGGAGCAAGCACAATGCATCTGACAACATGAGCCTGGCTTTCTGTTATGTAGTTAGAGCTCGAGAAAATTCTCTCAAGGATTAGGACTTCAATGAGCAGTAAGAAGCTGAGTCATCATAGCTGTGCAGAGTCAAGTGAAAAGATGGTGATTAGTTATAACATGATGTGGACTCTGGACCTAATGGAAGTCAGGCCATGCTTACAGTGTTTTAAAACAGGTATGAGGACACCTAAAGTAAATGGACCTAAGAGATGAGGCTGAAACAGGAGCCAGATTCTGCAGGGCCATTTGAAGTCTGTGGTCTTCACTGAGAGTAGTTGGAAATCATTGAAGATATCTAAGGTGAGGGAGGACAGGATCATACTTGCATGTTTTAAAGCTATCAATGTGCCACACAGTGATGAATGGTGGCCAGAGACAAGTGTGGATGAGAAGGGAGCAGGGAGGAGCTGAAAGCCATGCCTACTCGTACTGGCCTCACTGCTTGCTGTTTCTTCCTTTTGAAGTCCATTGCCCCTGTGAACCCAAAGCCTTGACTCACCTCAATATATCAAAACCTCATATGTCCTCCATAAATCTAACCATCAATTAATCTCACAGATGGCTCAGAACAGTCACCTTACCCTTCAGAAATTAATTCTACTTACTTTCACCTGATCCTGTTTACATTTAGTATATTTTTATACCACTTAGTTATACTCCAAACAGTTTACTTTTATTGTGTTTCAGCCAGAAGCATTTTTTTCTCATCCTCGATATTTTTGAGGACACTTATCACATCTTACCCATTCCTGTGTATCCTTCTAGCATCTAGGATAGTGACTTACAAATAGCAGATGGTAATTTTTGTTAATTATAGCTATCTATCATGCACAGATTCTTACTGCATGATTTTGCAGGAGATTGGGGTACTTAACAGAGAAATCCAGATGGGAAGTTCAGCAGAGAACCAGAGCTGGTTTCCACAGATTCTCTCATTACTCCCTTGCTGGGCTGCCAAGAACACCTGATCCTCACGTTATGACCTGGTTTCTAGATATTCCTTTAATTATTGTTTGCCTTTCTAATTAAGAAATAAATACAATCTTTTAAATGTTTTACTGCCAGAGTTGATAAATGCTGTTTGTAGGGTTGATGGATGTGATGAATAAGACCCATTAGGAAAAAAATGCAAATAATTGCTTTGTGAAATGGCAAATGCTAATTGCTGGAGACAATCAAGGAGTATCGTGATTGGATGAGCAGCACCCAGCTACATAATTGTTTAATGCTCTTCTTTTATAGTAATAAGAACCAGTGTTTTCTTGCCAGTCTATGGTTTTATCTGTACCAAACCCCTGCTGCTTTTTAAATATAATATAATTATAAATTGTTCAATTTACAATCTTACATTTTCTTTTAAAATGTCATGATTTTGCTTAGTTAAGAAGAACAGAAATAACAGCTTGTCTAATATCTGTTTTTGCACAGTACTAGTCCCTGGCATACGTCTCAACTACCACATGTGAAAAACATCTCACTTCCCTCCACCACTGCTTCTTAGGTATTTTGTGGATTTTTTTTTCCTCTAAACTATTTTATCCGACATCAAACATAGGTTTCAAATTTCCAAGTAAAGTACAACATCTCTCTAGGTTTGATGACATATTTCCAACCCTGTGGGTGTCTCCCAGGCAACAGAATTTTAGGAGGACTAAACATAGTACATGAAAAACAGATGGAAATTGAGATGTTGATCAAGTGAACAGTAAAAGTAGAAACTAGAAAAATGACAGGCTTTACCTAGATGCTAGGAACCTAAGGATGCCACAAGAAGCAAGTAGTGAAAATTGACAGTGGGCATCAACTTCTAAAGGACAGAGCTGAAGGGGAGTTGTGGAGATTTGCTGTAGACAGAACAATACAACTCCCCACTCCTGACCTGTGAATTTCTATTTACATGAAAAAGGGGAATTAGAGTTGTTTATTGGCTGTTTGTTCATTCGTTTGTTTGTTTTAGATGGCCTCTCTTGCTTTGTTGCTCTGCACAGAGTACCATGCCATCATCTCAGCTCATAGCAACCTCCTCAAAGTCTTGAGCTAAAGAGATCCTCTTGCCTCAGCCTCCCAAGTAGTTGGAACTACAGACAATGTCACTACTCCTGGCTAATTTTTTCTATTTTTAGTACCAACAGAGGTCTCTGGTCTTAAATTCCTGAGCTCAAGCAATCCACCCCACTCAGCCTCCCAGAGTGCGAGGATTACAGGTGTGAGTTACGTGCATGGCCTTAATTGGCTAACTTTAAAATAGGAAAACTATCTTCCTTTAGATGGATGGGCCCAAGGTAATAATGAAAGCTTAAAAGTGGGTGAGGACAAAGAAAAGAGTCAGGGAACTATGATTTCAGAAGCAGCCAGAAGATGAATGCTACATTGCAGGCATTGAAGATGGGGAAGGGGCCCAAGAGCTAAGGAGGGCTGGTGGCCTCCAGAACTAGACTCTCCCTTTGAGCCTCCAGAATGAAATGCAGCTTTACTGGCACCTTAATTTTAGCCAGGGAAGACGCCACTGGGCCTTCTGACCTCCAGAACTGTACAATAAGAAGTTTGTGTTATTTTAAGCTAGTAAGTTTGTGGTAATTTGTTACAATAGCAATAGGGAGCTAACACAATTGGCACTGTCTATCTTTCATCATGGTTATGGGGCTTGGAGCCCAAGAGAATCCTTAGGTTTAGATAAACATGCTGTAAGAAGATGGGTCCCCAAATCTGTGCAGAGCCAGATGGGAAGATGAACCTATGTAAAGAAGTCCAGGAGGATCAATACATGGTTTTATCTGACACACAAAAAAGGGTCAGGGAAGTTCCCCTGACATAGGAACCTCTATCCGGTCCTTATTCACCTGCTTTTGAAGTCTGTCCCAAATATAGAAAGGCCAGTATATGCCTAAATCATCTG
Organism: Galago senegalensis; assembly: GCA_963575145.1. Taxonomy (NCBI): domain Eukaryota; kingdom Metazoa; phylum Chordata; class Mammalia; order Primates; family Galagidae; genus Galago; species Galago senegalensis. The sequence continues at coordinate 24,603 of CAUYTI010086503.1, read as the reverse complement.
GATGGAAGCTTCCAACACATTGTAGGGGAGTATCTGATGTTGAAAGACATTTCTCAAACTCACTTATCTCAGCCATTCCTGTTACATATACGAGACATTGTCCCTAATGCCCCTGTACGTCCTTTATGTCATGCATAAGTCCTTGTCCTGAGGATTGAAGCAGGTTGCCCTGGAATGGGGGAGGAAAACAGAATCTCAAGGAGCTGAGCATAGCTCAGCTGAAGTAGTGTGCAGTGAAATAGGTCTGCAGGGAAGATATAAGTGGGAGTCAGGAGATCACAGTATTGACAAAAGCCATAATCCCAAATGTCCCCAAATAGGGGTCTCTGCATTTTGACTTAGACTAACTGTCTGTATGTAATGGGTAACATTGGGCTACTCATCCCATTCAAAATTTCTCCCACAAGATCCAATGTCTCTAGAAGTTCTTCCAGATACGCTCTGGTTTTTTCACGTACTGGCCATGAGGTACAAAATGGAGATGGAACTGGAGTTGAAGGGAGTATTGCATTTGGAGGAACATCATGAATTATTATAAGACAGCCCTGCCATGAAATGAAGAGTGAGTCAGTTATGCTGTGATAAGAGATGGAGTAGTAGAAAGACTCTCCCATTATTGCAAGTGATGAATTTTATTAAACTAGGGTCCAAAAGAGACTATAACCATCAAAAATTAGGATATAAGCAAGTATCTGCAGTTAGATATCTGGAAGCTTTGAAGTCCAAGAAAGAGCATTCTGTACACACACATGCACAAACATAACATAACACACACACAGAGTTACCTGGATCAGAATACAAAACATTACATGTAATATTGTCATGACTGTGTCCACACAAAATCCGAAAGTAACTACACAATGATAAAATCAGAGATTTGGGGTATAACAGATTTGGGGGTTACCAAATCTTATATACCAGATCCAGGTATGCATTGGACTACAATATTTTATTTATACAGCATTCAGTGTCTGAAAAGAGAAAAATAAACAGCCAAGATATTATACATAAGGGGTTAGAGTGAAAGTTTGTGTTGTTATTCAGTTCATTTCTTAAAAAAACACCTGTCTTATAGATAGAGAGTAAAAGGGACTCTAATTCTGTTTTGCCAAACACCTCTTTAAATTATGATGTTCTTAGTGGAAGTATACACCTAAGATACAGGGAGAGCAAGAAGCAAATCAATCCTTTACTGTTAGCTGAGTCTCCCATAGCATTTTCCATCACAGATCTCTAGTAAAGCTTGATTTGAAAGGTCAGTTCAATTTGGAGGCCTAAGCCAAGAGTTCAGAACGCTGCAGGGAAGTCTTGATAACAATCAATGGCAAACAGAACCGGGTAGAAATTAAGGTTCCAGGAAGAAACTATTCATTAGAGATTACCCAAGAAAACAGACATAGTTAAGTTCAGTTTCAGGGTATGGAACTAATGCAATGGGAGAAAAATTTTGAGAGAAAAAAGGAGGAAACAGTGTCAGAAATGTGAATTTCGGACAGAAAAAATAATAATTTTATAGCAGCACCAAACAAAGAATTGCATCTGTTACAAAAATAACATCAGCGAGGACAGAATCAGCTAGTTACCAGCACCATGAAACAGAGAACATGACCCTGACAAATAGGCTGTTGTCAGCTGGCTCTGCTAATGTTGGTGCTGTGACAAGGAACCCAAATTCTTCTGAGAATGTAGGAAAAGGGATCCATTATGTAGGCCATATAGGCAGCATGATTTTTTTAGGGAGGGAAGAATTTAATTAATGGTAGAGATGAAAGCAAAACCTTCAAACTCTACTTACCTGCTTGGTTCTTCATTTGTTCTGGGCCACGTGTAAGAAGCTGAACTTCCCTGGACTCTCCTTTAGAAAACTGATGATAAAATTAAGACAAAAAGGTATTGGTGGAGGGGAGGGAGACCAGGATGTATGCAGAATCATCCATAAATTATTTTCTGAGATGGCTCTGGATAAAGATAAGAACACCTAACTCCACCCCTCTGTCTCATGTTGTTTATAGATGGAGTTAAATTTAAAAGAAGTAACCAGGGCTCGGCGCCTGTGGCTCAAGTGGCTAAGGCACCAGCCACATACACATAAGGTGGTGGGTTCGAATCCAGCTTGGGCCCACCAAAACAACAATGACGGCTGCAACCAAAAAATAGCCAGGCATTGTGGTGGGCCCCTGTGGTCCCAGCTACTTGGGAGGCTGAGGCAGGAGACTCGCTTGAGCCCAGGAATTGGAGGTTGCTGTGAGCTGTGATGTCACAGCACCTTACCCAGGGGGATAGCTTGAGGCTCTGTCTCAAAAAAAAAAAAAGTAACCAGGGCCAAGCTCAGTGGCTCACTCCTATAATCCCAGCGCTTAGAAGGCTGAGGCGAGTGGATTGCCTGAGCTCACAGGTTCAAGACCAGCCTTAGCCAGAGCAAGACCTCGTCTCTAAAAATAAATAAATAAATAAATAAATAAATATAGCTGGGCATTGTGGTGGGCACCTGTAGTCCCAACTACTTGGGAGGCTGAGGCAAGAAAATTGCTTAAGCCCAGGAGTTTGAGGTTGCTGTGAACTGATGCTATGGCACTCTACCAAGGATGACAAAGCGAGACTCTGTCTGAAAAAAATAAATAAATAAATAAAAGAAGTCTCCATTGCTAAACAAAAGGCAAATGTAAAGTAGAATCTGTTTCAACAGTCAACTTTCTAAACTGCGCATTTTTTAAAGCAGCCAAGGATAGATTCATGCTCCTGAGAGGTATCCCTGCACCGTATCGGTATCTTTGATGCAGAAGGTTGGTGGGCAGTGGGCAGTAGGCATGTCACTGGTAACTCAAAAGGCAGAATTTAGAGATAAAGTGATGAATTTGATATCTGATGCTAAAGAGTAAAATGCTGGCATGTGGTAAGTTCCACTGTCACCAATATCGAGATAAGGCATTTTTCCTTTCCATATTTCTGTGTGCATGGTAACATCTAGGATGACTTCTGTATTCCAAGATTATGATTTTATTTCCATAAAATTTTTATGTAGCGATGACCAGTGAGTAGAGGTGTGTGACTGGCCTGTGGCTCAGCCTGAGCTGGGGTTGAGTCTTGTCTTCTTTTCCCCTCTCTTTCCTTTTCTCCCTTCTGTCCTCTCTTCCCTCTCTTCTTCCTCTTTTCTTCTCATCCTGCTTCTCCCTTTCTCTGAAAACTGGCACCTCTTCCCAAAGAGGACATTGTGACTTGACTTAAATGCGCTTTCTTTCTCTTATCTATGCACGTAAAATGGGACTAAGAGTCACCTCTAGGTTATTGTAAGAATTAAATAAGACACTCTATATTGATGGACTTAGCAAAGAATTTGTCATATGGGAAATGATCTAAAAATAGTAAAAATAATAATGGTGATGGTCAAAGAAAAATTATGCTAGAGAGAGTTGAGCAGGGAAGCAAGACTACGGTGGAATTCAAGGCTACTGTGATGGGGAGAGACACTGAACTCAATGCCACTGAAACAACAGGTGGGAGAATGGTTAAGGACTGCTGTGAGCCATTGGATAGGTGCTGGAGGACATTTGGGGGTGAGTGGTCAAGGTGATTAGCATGGATGTTTTTGTTAATAGGCAATTATCAAAGTTCAGCCTCAACTCTCCCACACAGACTGGAAGACAGGGTGCTAACTCCTTTGATGCTTACATTTCAAGGTGATGGCTCCCAGGCCTTTAAGAAAAATATTCCTACATTGTAAAACTGGCAGAAGTTGGGAGATTTATGTCTCAAAGTGACAGAGAATATATTTACAAATAAAATTTTTCTAAAGTCCATGCTCTAAGAAAAGGGAGGTCTGGGGCCTAGTGCTAGGAAGAAGCCAGTCTAAGGTTGAGTCAAGTTGAGGGGAGCATGAAGCCCATCTTAGTCATTGTGTTCAGGATAAAGGTAAAAGTAACTGCAATGCACATGGGCCAAGAGGACAATGAGTTAACAGCAAAATTATGTATATTTTATGTTCACTTTACCTTTGACAAAAATAGTATAAAGTGAGCACAATAGCATGGAATCCCTTAGGTCCAGCTGTGAGCATTGTGGAAAGTTAATTACCTAGGTTGAAAGCTTCTTCAATAAATCGGATTTCTGGCCCTTTAAATTTCTAAATGTAGAGATCTAATATCAAAGTCAGCCAAAGGGAATGCATATTATGGGAAGAGAGAGATGATGCATAACCCATTATACATGTCTAATATCTGGGTTAAAATATCGTACATCCAAAGATAAATTATCTTTATTCACCTCTAAGTTTATGTATGCATGAGTTATTTAGATACATTTAATATTAACTCTGCTTTATATAGCCTCAGACACGATGAGAAGAATATCAGAATAACTACTCATTGTTAAAAATGGTTGACAAAAGAGTCATATCTGAAAATATTTCCTCTTTATGCTCTTTAAAATTCCTTTTCTTGAGGTATGTTGAAGCTGAAATTTATTTTATCATAATTATGGTAGGAAAGGCTGCCCATTTCAGCAACTATATTAACAGGAATATGTAGATGAATTAGATATGCTGGCAAAATCAGATAGGAAAATGCAAATGCCCTGGCAATTAGGTATTTAAGTCAAAGGAAAACATGTAAATGGCCTACCTTTTTACACTAAAATAATTTTTTTCTCAATCTGCTTTTGAATTTAGAAATCTGTTAGGTATTTCTTTTATGCTTAAAATTTAGATAAATTTTTTTCTTCCTGGTAATCACATCCACAGTAATTGTTATTAAAATTTACTAAACATTTACATACCAATAGAAAACCATGTGTTATTTAAGAATGAGTCAGCCTGAATTCATAAACAACTTCTGAATCTGTTTGGACCTCAATCTCTCACCTGTAAAATAAGGCTAAAGGTACCTGCCCTACTATTATCACACAAACCCTCCTTCTCAGGAGGGTTGATGGGGTGGATTACATTTGATAATAGTTTTTAACTTTCAAAGCAATCAGAATACTTTTCTGAGATCATTAATTACTGGGCACTGTCTAAAACATTCTTGAACTGAAGTGAGTCCTGGAAACTGAATCTTTAGGTGAAACAACATATTGTATTAGGAAACCAATTTTACCATAGGCTGATTGATATGCACATGAGTTAAGGTCCTACAGATGTTTTCTGGTCCTAAAACATCACCGAACTTCTAAATAAAGACCAAAACACTTCTAATATTAAGTATTGAAATAAATGTGAGCTATGTGTTCATCTAAGAATGATCAATAAAAACAAGTAAGTAATAAATAATTTATCCACTTATTCCAGATCAGGGACACAGGTGGCTCTCCCAGGAGCTCAGGGCACAAGGTGGGAACTCACTCTGGGCAAGACGCTATCCTATTGCAGGGCACACTTAGACTGGGGCCACAAGGGCATGCCTGTGAACCTCTTGGGCACAGCATTAGGATGTTGGGGGAGAACCAGGTGCCTAGAATAACCCTTGCACCCAGGAGGAGAATGTCCTAACTCCACAAAGACAGTGGGAATTGACTTTTTTTCTTATCAAAGTTATAAGAAAAAAGTGACTTTGAATTAAAGGTTTTATTAAGAACCTGTTGAATAGGAATCTCTAGTTTTGAATTTTCTATGGAACTATAAGCAAGGTGGAAATTTAGGACCCACTCACGTGAAACTGACTTCACCCCATTCCAACCTGGAGAAAACTGGAAGTTTCAAGACTTCATGGATGGGTGCCTGGATCCCATTCCAGGGCACCTCTGCTTCAGCACTCAGGCTTTCTTTGTTCCTTTCTGGGTTCTCCTGATGTGAAATTAGCCCTCTCTTTTGGCTTCCACAAACAAAATAACAACAAAGAAATGAGCAGAAATAGCAGAAATGGGATGGGAATGTTCACACTTACTTGGGTACAGTGCACACTATCTGGGGGAAGGCCACTTACAACTTTGATTCAACCTGTACAAAGACAAAGTATGTTAATAAAATGTGTGCACCGCCTAACATTCTGAAGTAAAAACTTTTTTAAAAAAAGAAATAAAAATTGGGTGGCATCTGTGGCTCAAAGGAGTAGGGCACCAGCCCCATATGCCAGAGGTGGTGGGTTCAAACCCAGCCCTAGCCGAAAACTGCAAAAAAAAAAAAAAAAGAAAGAAAGAAAGAAAAATTTATTTAATAGCTAAAAAAAAAAAAAAATAGAAATATGCACAAAATGCTTGTGTTAGTAGAGTTTACAGATTTTGGAGTACATTTAAGTTATTGAATTGTCACATTAGCTATGCTAGCACTGGAAATTTCTTACTGACTTTTATTCCCTAAATTCAAGCCCCTGGCCATATCGCTGCTATTTCTTCCTTCTCTTTTATCTGTTCTTTTTTCTCAGGAGCCAGCAACAATATTGAGAAATAAATTTTAAAAATCCTCTTTTTCTCATATAAAAAGGCTGAAATTTTATTTTTGTTGCTTTGGCTTTAGTTGATACACACACTTTAAGATCTCATATTGTATTCTGGCATATTATTCTAATATTTATCAAATAGTAACCTGGCTTTTTCCACAATGAACTCTGGTGCCTGTGTGACATTTAAAAGATTATTTTACCTTGCTACCTAAGAAAGAGTTGTAATAGTTAAAAAATGTATTAATAAACATTGTTTTTCTCCAATGACTTTAATCCCATTTTTTGGATACTTTTAGATTGATCAAGAATTCACAACTCTCTTGAAGTCTGACATGAGTTAGTGTTCTTGGTGTCGATTATGAATAATATGTGTGGATTGTTTAGTTTGATAATATTGTTATATAATTTTTGGCTTTTCTGGTAGAGCTGATTGTATTTGACAGTGACTTTTATTAGAAACAATTGTGAAATCATTTATTAAGTTATGTAGAAGACTATAAGAGCAGGAATCTTCTCTGCCTTATTTCTTTTTCTATTCTAGGGATTATGTTCATTGCCAGCACTAAGTAAGAATTCAATAAAAATATGCCAAATTATGACAGAATGAATAAAAAAACAAAATGAGAAGTGAAGTATAGAATTAGATGCATTGAGTGTTATCATTAATCATTATGACAGGCCTTGCATTGCAAATTTTGACCTTCTATCCTTCTACCAATCTTATCTGACACTCATTCTGCAGGTATTTCTTTTTGTGATTGTGTATTTTCCTAATGGTCCCACTCATTTAGTCCCTCTCTGTCATTCTCTTTTTATTTTCTTGCTTTCTCTTTTCTTTTCTTTTCTTTTTTTTCAAATTGATATATACATTTTTATTCTTTGAAAAAATAAACAAAACCAATAAGTAAATTAATCAAGGAAAAGGGGGAAACTCTGCAATACAACAAAAGATTGACAAGGTGAAATAACCATTGATATATATACAATTTTAGTTCTCAATTTCAGGTTAATGTGAGGGCACAACCATGTCACAATATTTGAATTTGTTAGGCAGTGGCCATCTTGTGGTCATGTCCTTGAAGGAGCTAAGAAATTTTGCCCCCAAATATGATTCCTTGGTATAAAGAATATTTCTAATTAAAGGCCATTCATGATCAGGAAGCATTGGATGAGGGCTTTTCTTTATCTACACAAAACCTGAGTAACCTGATTGAGAATCACCAAGGGGCTGCTGACTTCCTTATTGCATACTAACAGACCTGGCCCCACGGTCATTTGAAGCACTGTCTCTCAGGTTAATTTACAAATCAATCTGTTTCCCTCCATCTACACATCCCTCCTAGCTACCACTCACTGCACCTATACTTTCCACATTCTCCTCCCTCCCTTCTAAAAGTCATCTATAAAGGTCTCTGACCATCACTGATATATTGGGAAATCATTCTTATGGTTCCCCCCATGCACATGGTAATTGGAAACAAACCTTTGTCTTAAACTCTAACATAACTGTAAGTTGATCTTTCAGTGAACCAACCAAGTTTTTGGGAAAGGGGCAAGTTTTGCTGTGACCCCTACATCCTGTACCCAAAAGGTATGCCATATACCCCTACATTGTGCCCATTCAGTAGAAGCACCCTCAGTCCCCCTTTCTTCTCTTTCCTTCCTCATTCCCCATCTCCCAACTTGAATTGAAATTAGTCTTTCTCCTACATGGGCATGAATTAGATCCCCTACTGGCTTAACATTTAGTATTGAGTATATTGGTCATTTGCTTTTCCATTCCTATAATATTGAGAAGAATGTGTTTTGACTACATCCAGGTTAACACAAAAGATGTGAAGTCACCATTTTTTTTATGGCTGAATAGTATTCTATGGTGTGCATACACCACAGTTAATCCATTCCTGAATGGATGGGTATTTAAGTTGTTTCCACATCTTGGTGATTATAAATTGAACTTCAATGAACAATCTAGTACACATGTCCTTATGACAAAATGATTTCTTTTCCTTCTGGCTAGATAGTGGCCCCTCCTCTTTTCAACTCATCACTTATGAAGAAAGTGTTAAAAATGCTGATTCAATTGCCTGAAGTAATAAAAGGACTTTTTTTAAACCCAGATAAATCATTTGAGGGTCTCTATTAAATATGTGCCTCAATTTTCAGTCCCTTAGACACTAAATGAGGGCATTTGCAGGGAGGAAAATGTACAAGGGGAATGGGAAAAGTATGTGAAAGGTTGCCAACTGGTCTGTGAATCCGCCTTTTCTGCCTTTATTCTGAAATAGCTCTTTACTGCAGATTCAGCATGAAAATATGCTAATTCTAATAGGCCTTCGTTAAAATTTCCAACACAGTCAGAATATGTGCTTTTCATAGAGTCATAATGAAAACACTACAGGCAGAGCAACTGAGAAGCAAATGTTTTCAGATCAAAGGAAAAAGGGCCCGTGAAAGGAAAACATCTAATAATCCCCGTCATTCTGATTTTTGACAGCAGAAATGCATGTGCCATGTAATTATCAAGAATGAAATGAATTGTTTTGCAAAGACACCATACACTTGGAGAAATGATTCATGTTAGTTTTTATGGTGATGATCTTTCCAGATTATTTTTCTGTGGTGGCTTTCTCTGGTCTAACAATTCTATTGGTGATCAGAGATCATTCTTCTTTCCAGGAGCATATTGGCAAGGTGATTAAGCCTGTATCAGGATATTTTCTATAATTATCAATCTTGGATTAGAAATGTCTGTGTAGAAATTGTGTTTTTTGGTATGTCTGTGTAGAAATTGTGTTTTTGGTGAATAAGAAGAGGAATAAATTCTCTGTAATTCTCTGTAAGTGAAAAGAAGCAGGAGTTGAAGACTTGGGGTGATTATTATGTTGGACAGCTATGTAGGTTTTGAAAAACTATAGCTAGCATTTCTATGTCTCAGTTCCCTCACAGTAAGTGCGAATTAATAATAAAACTTACTGGGCGGTGCCTGTGGCTCAGTGGGTATGGCGCCAGCCCCATATACTGAGGGTGGCAGGTTCGAACCCGGCCCTGGCCAAACTGCAACAAAAAATGGCTGGGTGTTGTGGCGGATGCCTATTGCCCCAGCTACTTGGGAGGCTGAGGCTAGAGAATTGCCTAAGCCCAGGCATTGAAGATTGCTGTAAGCTGTGACACCACAGCACTCTACTGAGGGCAATGGAGCAACACTCTGTCTCTAAAAAAAAGTAATAATAATAAAATTTACTTTTAGTGCTTTTGTGGGCAAATTTAAGAAAAGCATCTTCTTAACCTTACTAAGTTCTGAACCTATAGAGAATTAACACAAAAGAGTCATAAGATAATCCAAATATCATAAAGTGTTGGTAGGGTGGGAGCCTGAGTTAGAATTGCCCCTGCCTGGGCACTCAGGCAAGATCTTTTAGAGCAGGAGATGGGGGCAGGAAGCAGAGATTGACCATGCAGAACAGTCTCAGATAAATTGCTCCATTCCACCGATTCACAAAAATGCAAAGCATCAGAAACACGCTCAGGAATTTTTAAAGACATATTCCTTAAGTTTGTCTACATGGATTAGTGGCTGTAGCCTAGAGAATAAAAGATCAAAAGGTAGAATGTTTCATAAAAATCACTCTTTATAGAAGTTCCCAACTTTCCCCACCTTTTCATTTTCTTAGCCCATTGGAACTAACTTTTCAGGTTATGCTCATTGAAAAAAATATGGCTAGTCCCTTGGGAGGTCTTCACTTTCATAAAGCTACTACCTCAATCCCAGCCACTGTCCTATGGGTACACTCTGAGCACTGCTGGGGAACAGTTTAGATTATGCCTCCAAACACTCTGGGATGGAGCAGAACAGAATGTTAACAAACCTACTCCCATTCCAGAAAAGCTTGTCAAAATTATATTTTCCATAAGCATTGAGATAAAATGAAAACAATGATGAATGATAATAAATTACATGAAAAATTGTCTTAATGAGTAGTAAAGAAAAGACCGTTTTTAAAAATAAATCCCTTTTCTCCTATGATCAAATTCTCAAAGTGAAGTTAAATTCAAAACTGCCTGGATTGAGGCTGAGTTTCCTGTATTTTTCAAGAAAATATAGAGTTCAAGTCTCCCATCTTATGATTAGATCACATGTCGTCTTTGAATGTGATCACTGTGCAAAGAGCTTTAATCCCCATAGGTACTCTTGAACCGAACAAAATTAAGGTAGACTTAATTTACCTTATTTTTGACCCTTTGGGGGCTTACTTTTAAGCTTTGTTAGGCCAGACAAGAGTTCCATTTAGTCTCCATATTTTCCTCCCTACCAAGGGTGATCCCAGTGCAGGGACACCTTGGGACATGGCAGGGGCTTGAGAATCTCATACAAGCCCCTCAACTGAGCGTAAGAAGATATTGAGGAAGAGTTTTGAGCTGGGGCATGACCTAGCCTGGTCTGTGTATCTAAAACAGAACTGTAGTTGCTGAATGCAGACAATATTGTGGGCAGGAAAGCATAGAGGCAGGAGATTCATAAAACAATGACGATGGGAGGTCGGGTGATAGTGGCTGGGACCAGAGTGGTAACATGAATGGACTGAGAAATGGTTGTAAAGGATGTAATCCCTGGGCAACAGGGTGAGATAAAGGTTGACTCTGGGAGTTTGGGTCTGAGGGAAAGGGTGAATAGTTGTACTATTTGCTGAAATGGGGACAAGAGAGAATCTGGCTTACGTGACAAATATGTGACAAACGTAACAGCTATTCAGATTCTGTGAGACTATTCAGTCGTAATAAGATTGGTATATATGTAAAATAAGACAACGGAAATTCAACATTGGTCTATTTTTCTAGTCCTCCATAAACCCATTATCCACATCCTGACAAGTGAAAAGCTCTGGCATATGAGTCATTTATTTGTGAAACCATTTCTTTGGTCCACACAGATGGTGTTTGCAGAGCCTGTCATGGGGGAGGACTGTTGGAGGCACAGGGATCCTCAGTCCTATGTGGCGATCTCACCTGTGGGGGAGAATGTGAAAATGCCATCCTTGAAAGTCAGAGCTAAATCACAAGGCTTTTACTGTCCTTTTCTCTGGTCTAACATTTAATACATTTGTGTTACCTTTTTTAAAAGCCTTTCTTCTACATAGCTTTATGTAGTTGTCATAGCAACAAGATAGTCTTAGCTAAGGAGAAATAGTTTGGATGAAAATGCCCCATAAATCAACACCATCAGCAATATGGTTCTTTTTAGGTTGTTTTTATAAACCCATGTAATATTAAGGAGCTTTTATTGAGGTTTAGAAACCTATGACCCATTTTGTCTAATGCAGAGGCCAGACACTTCTTCAAAAAAGTCCAGAGATTAAATATTTCAGTCTCTATAGCAAGTACTCAACTCTACCCTTGTGGCATGATATGGCCATAGGCAATATGCAAATGAATAAACATAGGTGTGTTCTAATAAATCTTTATTTATAAAAACAGGCAGCAGACAGGACTTGGCCAATGGATTGCCCACCCCTGATTTAACAGGATCTTTCTTTCTTCTCGCTCACAGTGTGTTCACAGGGCTCCACACAGAACCCCTGGGCTCTACCCTATACCTATCAAATCTCTAAGGTGGTGAATTTGTAGCAAGTTCCCCAGACTATGCCTGCTGAAACCTGAGTTCAAATGCTGAGGTGCATCAAACCTCCATAAAAGCTTCCCTAAAGTGAGTGGAATGCAAATTACCCCAAAGCTTCTCACATTCTGCGATCAATCTCCATCCACATGAAGTGGGGTAATACATGAGCAGCCTGGATAGTATTAAAAGAAGGAAGAAAAAATTTGCCAACATTTTAAAGTCAGGAAGATTTTACTTAAAAATATGGATTTCCGGCTCCTCTTATAAATCAGAGACTATGGCAACAGTGAGCCCACATTCTTGCAAAGGAAAAATCTGCCAGAGTTGAGTCATGAGCGCCTGATTCAGAGAAATCACATATGCTCAGATGTCGACCACATTCCCCGCTGTGTCTTACAATCTCTTATATTGTTCTGTCTTCCCATTGAGTTACAGGTCTGCTTTCTGTGGTCATTTCATTCTGCAACCACTGATTTAATAAATAAATACACTCTCAGTATTTATTAATGATGGCTTACCTTGGCTAATTTATTCGTCTTTCCTATTCCACAACTTTAGGGCATATGTTGTAAACTATAGGCATGCAAAGTTTTTAATCTGCCAATTTAACAGAATGCTGGAATCTAAAAAAGAAACCATTTTTATATTCCCTGCTTCTATGAAAAATGACAGTAGGGACCCAAATAATAAATGGTAAGTCAAGTGCATGTATTTCTATCAATCGCTGAAATGTTTCAGTGAGACAGGAAGGATCAAGCTACAATCTTGGTTTGAAAAATTGAGTCTTTTCCAGACTCCATGTTTAAGGCGAGAATGTATTCTTTGGCCTGGTAGTCCCCTGTGATTCCAGAAGGACACTTTCAGAGGCAGCCTGGAAGAGGAGCGAGAAATACAGTGCGACGGGAAACATAAGCATTTCTGGTTTGTCAAAGTGAATGTTGCTTCTCTGCTTTTGTACTTGCTGAAAAATAAAGTTGAAGTCTAACTCTTTCTGGTTGACATTTCCTTTGATTCTCTGCCCTCTCACCATGTCCAGGATGTACCCTGTGGCTTTGGTGGGAGGGGATTGGAAGATTTGGAAGAAAGAGGAGAGATCAGTCAAAGATAGAGCACAGTCCTCAGGAAGAGACTTCTACCGGAGATGAAATGTTAAAAAGAAAAATATCACTTGGAAAGTTTTTATTGCTGTCTTTTTTGTAAGAGGGAAAGCATTTGTATTTACTCACAATGGTCCTTGTTTTTTAATGCATTAAGCATTAGTGATACTCACTGGGTTATTATGAGGACTTAATGAGCTCACACCCATGGAACATTTATCAATGTGCCTCTCACGTGGTGAGTCCTTGTCATTAGCCAGCTGTTGTCACTAAAAATTTACTACTATAACAATTAATACTCATAATAGTCACAATCATTTTGGAAAAAATAAATTCATTGTGCAAGAGAACAAATGGCTACCTAATTTTTCAAGCTACAATCTGAATTATTATATGTTATCTAGACATAGATATGTAATAATATCTATATTAACATATGTATAATATCTATAGTAATTTCCATCTGCAATAAATGAGTGTATTACCAGACTTGATCACTCCATATTATTTGCCAGACTTCCAAAGGCATTTGAGTTTATGTATAAGCCCTGATCTAGATGATAAAATGTTTGCCTACATGAATTTCAATTGCTGGATTCGATGAACTATTATATGGAGGTGAAATAGGTGGCTGACTATATAATGTATCTAAGGTACCTTCTTATTCTAAGGATATAGAAATAGCTTATTGAAGGATATAGGATATAGGAATATTACAAAATTGGATGCCCCAAAAGGAAAAGTTGAACAATATCACTGGTCTGGCAGGTTCAAAGAATGAAGAAAAAAGGAGGAAGAAGTTGAGAATATCGGAAATAAACATTGCCCTTTTTTTCTGATGTAACAATCTGCTTATTCCTTATTTACACAACACCCTACTTTGTCCACATCCTTCTTTAATTTTGTCTAGAGGTATCCATCCTACACTGCTTGGAAGTTGAGTTTTGTCTTCTTTGAAATAATATGAACCCCTGTAAACTGAAGCAAGAAAGAGTTTGTTACTGAGGTCACTTTCACTTTTGAGGTCTCACTGAGATGACCAAGCTTATTCATTCAACTTTTCAACACCAAATAAATCTTATTTGTTTGGACTTCTGGTCATCCCCACTGCCACTCTCAAAATATACAAAACACAGACACAGTTTGCTTCTAAAGTACTCACAAAAACCTGGGTCTTACTTCTGTCTTTGAAATTAACACTGCTTATCACTCTGACTTTTCTTTACTTGTGCATGCCTGTTTTGGTTTATTTTACCTGTTTCTACCTTACAGGATGACTTTCTTGGTCCTTGGTAGACTTTCCCCAGTTCCTTGCTGATATACCTGACCATATTAGACACAAATTCACCCTTATCTGATATGTCATCTAAGTTTATTATAACCCATGGATATTTTAAAGTGGTAAATATTATGCGTGCTTTTCAAGAAACATAGATGATTAGCAATGGAAAATTGTACCTAGACCACTTGCTAACATATTTTTGGTGTGCAAAAGTATGAATTTTGTGATGCATTTTTTACTCTGCCTGAAAATATAAATCTCAGAAAGAACAGGAACAAGGGATGTACACATAGCCCAAATTAGTACTATAATAACATATATATACCTATGACTTTCTATTATTTTGTGCCAAAAAAAGACATTAATCTTGCTTTAGACACAATTGTCAAGTTGAAACATCCTAATAGGTAGAAGCTAGAAATATGAGAACTTTTAGCTACATAGCTCTGTCCCTTAAAAAAATGTTCTGTATACGAGTACACATTGAATTTTTTTTTAGCAACAATACATCAGGCCAGCAGGTTGACAGGATTCATCTAATCAGCCATGCAAATGACTCTAATGGAAGTTTTTAATTGCTTTGCAGCACAATCCATCATAATCACATCTTCTGAGAACAAAAAAAAAATTGATATACTGAAGTATCTTTTTCTTTCCTTTTGTTTTTTTTTTTCTGTCTCCTTCACACTCTAATTATCGATATTTCTGGCAGGAAGAACATGCCTATAGGTTTCCTCCTTTAAATGACTAAAATCAATTTGAAAGATGCCTTCTATTAGGAAGCTCTATGGAATGCTGTTCAAAATACACATCTTCTGGGTAATCTTTTTATGTAATCATGTAAAGTCAAATCTTCATTAAAAAGGGAAAGAAAATTATAATCCCTAGTACTAGGTTTTGCAAAATAGCCTAAAGCATATATTTTTTCCTGAGTGAGTCAGAATTAAATTAAACAAATACCACCATGAAAATTCAATTATTTCCTCCCCTTTCATTAAGGGCTGTTAAGTAACTACTCTTTTGCTGAGATTCATCACTGTGATCAATGCTGGTTTTGACCTAGCAATACTGTTTTCACTTTCAAAAATT
The DNA here is from genome assembly GCA_963575145.1 of Galago senegalensis. NCBI lineage: Eukaryota > Metazoa > Chordata > Mammalia > Primates > Galagidae > Galago > Galago senegalensis. The sequence continues at coordinate 9,147 of CAUYTI010086503.1, read as the reverse complement.
GCTTTGCTAAAATTGGCATGCTTGTTTTCTTACAAATACCCCTGCCCTTTTTTATCCTGATAGAACCATTATTGTTTCATTCCTTTCCCTTTCCTCACTTAGCCCTTTCTGTTTTCATCAGCCGCCCCAATAAGGCCAATGAGATGAGCTGGGATGTGCATGAGTTACTTTGGGTTCTGTAAAAAACCATCCCAAAGTTTAGTAGCTTCAAACAACTATCATTTCTTTGACTAATGATTCAGTGGGTTAGCAATTTAGGCTTTACTCAGCTGGTAGGGTTTTTTTGGTGTCAGCTGGGTTCAATAGTACATTTATATAGCACTGCCCAGTTGGGTGGGCATTGACGGGGCTAGAATCGTTTCAGCTGGGAAGATTCCCAGCTCCTCCTGTCTCATCATCAGGAAGCTCTGTTCACGTTGTTCAGTAGCAGCTGAATAGGTTTCTGTGAGACAGTTGATGCCATAAAGGCTGCTTGCGGCTGGAGCTCAGAAGCACACACTATCACTTCCAGTACATTCTATTGGCCAAAGCAAGACACAAAGCAAGCCTAGGTATAACAGGTGGGGAAGCAAATCCATCTCTTGAAGGTGGCAACTGCACAAGGACATGGATACAGTGAATAGAGAAATTGTAACCATTGTTTTTTCCAAACACTGTCATATGAAATTTGCTGTGTCTGCAGGAATGAATTAATTTATTTTAAGATCCCTACTTAGGGGTGGCGCCTGTGGCTCAAAGGAGTAGGGCACCAGCCCCATATACTGGAGGTGGTGGATTCAAATCCAGCCCTGGCAAAAACTGCAAAAAAAAAAAAAATCCCTACTTAGAAGGAGATCAATTTTTTCCCTTCAGATATGTTTTTGTGAGGCTAGTAAGTCTAAATCCACAACAGCAAACTCAGTGTCTGAAAAGTAGAAAGCCAGCACAGAGAAAGAGTACTCGAGAAATGAAGCAGACCCACTGGGTAAAGGTAACTTTAAAACAACCCTTCTCTGGCCCCCATCAGCCCGAGACGACCACGGATCTGCTGTCTGCCACTATATATTAGCTTCAGTTTTCCATGAGTAGAATCATGCAACATGCATACTTTGTCTGGCCTGTTTCCCTGGCACATTTATTTCGAGACTCTTCTGTTTTTTCCACGTGTCAAGAGTTCATTCATCTATAAGTGGTGTGCCATTGCATACCCCATTTTGTTGATCCGCTCACCTGTTGCAAGACATTTGAGTTGTTTTCAGTTTAGGTCTAGGGCAATAAAGCAACCATGAATATTTGCATACAGTTCTATGTATGGACATATGCATTATTTTTTTCTAGGGTAAATCTAATAATAGAATGAATTGGACATATAGCAAATGTATCTTTAAATTTTTAATAATGTGCTAAACTGTTTTCCAAAACCAGCAGTGCATGGGAGTTCCATTTCCTCCACATCCTTAGACCACTTAATACTGTCAAATTTCTTTATTTTTCCTATTCTAAATAGATTAGTGGTAGCCCATTATGGTTTTAATTTGGATCTCCTGAACGATTTATGCTGCAGCATAAAAAGGTAGGTGGATGGCATATAAGCATGAAAAAATGCACATATTTTTATATGCTTATAAGCCATCCACCTACCTTTTTTTGTAAAGTGTCCATTCAAATGTCTTTCCCATAGTTCAGCTAGTTTTTGTTTTCTTGTTGTTGAATTTGGAGAGTTCTTTACATACTCTGGATATTGGAACTTCACATGGGGAAATAATCCCCTATGGGTCTCTCATTTTTGCACATTATCTATGAAAAGGCATGAATATTATAGAGCAAACATCCCTAGAAGACAGAATAATGTCTACTTAGGGCAGAGGACATGTTTGTCTGCTCCTTAGAGGGGAAAAAAAAAACATTGAATTTTCCTTTAGAAAAATGGTTGACTGCATAATTAGCAGCCTCTTTGGTGGATCGGGTTTCCTAAGCTCAGAGCTCCTCAGTTGTTAGGCAAAGCTTCTCTCTGTGCAGCACCACGAACCTCTGTGCATCAGCTGGTGGGACTTGGAGCATCAAGGAGAACCAATGAGAACATGAAGCTCATGCTTCTTTTTATGGCAGGTGGACTTAGTAGCTTGCAGGTAGGTTAAAATATCAGACCTTTCACAGTCTCAGCATTTTTTCAGAGACATGATCTTGTAATATTTTCTCGTGATCTCTATGGCTTATCTTATCACAGCAATATATTTCAAAATGCAGTCATTCATAATTTAATGAAATCGAATTCATTGGCTTTTTATTGTATTGATAATACTTTTTGTGCTTGTCTTATTGAATCACTAGAAACCTTTATCATTATGAAATACTCTTTTCTTAATAATCTTTGCTCTGAAAACGATTTTGATATTAATACAGTACTTGTAGCTGTCTTTTGAGTAGCACTAGCAGAGTAAACCTTTTTCCCTTTCTTGAAGTTTAACCTATTCGTGTCTGTATACTTAAAGTAGATTTCTTGTAGGCAACATGTGGTTGGGTCTTCATTTTGTATTCGATGTAACAATCTCTGCCTCTTACTCAAAGTGTTTAGACCATATGCATTTAAGATAACAATTCTATTTCCGAATTTGAATCTACAGTATTGATTTTTGTTTTCTATTTGCCAATTTGTTTCTTTTTTTTCTCATTTTCTATTTTTAAAAATTATTTTAACATTTTATACTTCCTATTTTATATTTTTTGTTGGCTCATTAGCTATAATTAGAACTAACTTAGCATTTGCTTTGGGGGGGGTTATAGTACACACTTTTAATTTATCTAACCATGGTGATCTTATATTATTTCACAGATAGTATAAGAACCTTAAGTAGTACATCTCCATTTTCCCCCTTTTAGTCTTTGTCATGTTCTTATTATTGTTATACATGTTATAAACTCTGAAACACATTTTAATTAAGTTTATTTGTACAATTTATCTTTAAAGGGATTTACATAAGAAATGTAAATCACATTTACACCTGTAGTTAGCCTTTCTAGTACGCTTCCTCTCCTTTTGGCTAAAGGATTTCCTGTAACATTTTTTGTTGCGCATGCCTCAGTATGATAACTTCTTTTAGTCTTTGTATATATGAAGCACTCCTTGATCTGCCTTTGTTTTTGAAAAATATTTCACTGGGTGAAGAATGTTTCTGACTGGTTTTGAGTAATTTGATTACAATAGGCTTTGTTGTAACTTTCTTCCTTTTTTTGTTTAGTTGGAGTTTGCTGTACTTCTTGGATCTGTGAATTTATAGTTTTCAACAACTCTGAAAAAGTTTAGTCACTATCTTTTCAAATATCAATTGGGTTTCCCAAGCTTTCTCTTTTTTCTTTGAAGACATAGATTTGGCTGCTTGAAGTTCTGCCATATTTCATTAATATGTTGTCATTATACATGCTGTTATTTTTAGTCTTTTTTTCCCCTCAAGTGGTTTTCTTTTGGATAGTTTCTAACTTTTTCTTTTCAGCAGTGCCTATTTGCCTTTAATCACATACACTATATCTTTTATCTCATTTTGTTTTACTTGGTTTTTAATCGCTAGATGGTTGATTGTTGTTTCTAAACTTTTCATTTTTCTGCTTAATGCCATTAATTTTCCCCAAGCTTCTTGAACATACATAATACAGTAAAGTAACTATTCTGATATCCTTGTTCACTAAGGATAACATGCGCATCATTTCTGGTTCAGTTTCAGTGGATGGATGTTTTGTATTTTCTGACATTTTTACTTGCCCGCTGACTTGTGAGCCAGATGTTACAGCTTTTGTGCTGTTTATTGCTAAACAGGTTTATATTCCCATAAGTCCTCTTACACCAAACAAATTTAGGACAGGTGTAATTTACCTTACATTGGACCCTTTCAGGGCTTACTTCTAAGCTTTGTTAGGCTGGACAAAAGCTCCACTTAGTCAGAGGTCATTTTTTCTTCACTACAAAGTGAAGTAGTAGTTATTCTCACTGATGTCTCCTAAATTAAGAAGTTTTAAATTTTGTTTTAAGTCTTGTTGTTGGGAAGAGGTCATACTCCAAACTTTGTGTGAATTACCAGAAAGTTCTTCCTCTCATCCTTTTGGTTGGCTCTTTTTGGGGTTTTCAGTCTTTTACTCACACAGACGCACTGATCAGCGTCACACAAATCCTCAGCAACTCCCACTCCAGGCTTCAGATTCTGTTTCTGTAAGAGCTCTCTCTGTCCAGTGTTGTCCCCATAACTCTAGATTTCTTGGATTCCTAGATTCCCAGGGTCACTTCCTCAACTAGGGCAGCTGCCACTCTCTCACTTGGCCTGGGTTCCTGCTGCCTAGAAACATTTTTCATGAAGTAAACCAGAGCAATTTTAGGGCCTCTTCCATTTCTTTCTTCTCTCTCAGAAATCACTCTCCACTTCCTGATGTCCAGTACTTGAATGTCCTTTTTCGTATATTCTGCCTGTTTTTTAGTTATTTCAGGAAACAATGTAAATCTGTTCCTATCCCTTCATCTTCACTTGGCAGTACCACAGTATACTAATATATTTAAAGCCATTTTAAAGGGCCTACATTCAAAGAGCTTGCTTGAATGGGGCATGAAGAATTGCTTTATTGTTCAGGATTCCAGGAATAAAAAAAAAAGAGGATTATTGTTTTCTCATTGAGACTTATACATATTTTTTCCCCACCATAAGTACTATGCTATAGAGGAACTGAAATCAAAATTTACCTGGTTTTCAATATTTTTGCTAAAAAATGTAAAAGGCCAGTCTAGGAAGGATATGATGTTAACTTTTCCTAGCATTGATGTGAAAGCTCAAAAACTGAAAATGATAAGGACAGATGCAAAGGACATGCAGATAAAGAATGGCAAATACAAGGCTTTACATTGTCCTTTATTTTGATTAATCTATCATCAACTAAAATAGCCGATACTGTAACTCATACAGAATCATCTATACTCATGTAGATGAGAAATAAAAATCATGAAATAATACCTACAACAAAAATAATTTTAAAACATAAGATTAATTATTTAATTACTTTAATTTAAAAAGCTCTTTCTTCTTAAATGTATTTTCTTTTAAGCAGCTAGCCTCTACCATTTAGAAAGTATAGAAGAGCTGCCATTACATTAAACTGGTGGGTCATTCTCTTAATTTATCTTCATTATGCCCACACACTTTAAATTTTATTAATTCTATTTCATAATCAGATAAGTCTTTCATCAAAAGCAAAAGCAGTGCTTATTTTTCAGTACGGGTGGGGGTAATATATTTTTCATTTAAGCTGATCAAGCACCAGTTAATTCGAAAATTCCTGAAAGTAGCTTGCATCCAAATCAGGGAAGGATTACATAAGTTTCCCCCTTTATTTAGATACTCCTAAAAGTATTCAAAGTTATTTTATCCAGTGATTCTTCCAGCTAAATCAAATGTGCATCATTTGATCCTGACGCGGACTGAAACCATTTGGGTATACTTTCAATGCCAGTTTCTTCTCCTTAACTTTCAATTGTTCCTCTTCAGCAAAAAGTCACACATTCTCATATTTTCCTAGAGGCTAATTTTATCCTTTTCTTCTTTACATAGTTAAGTATCTCTTGTAATTGCTTTGGCAGAAAGAGAATTTTTTTTCTTGGTTTACTTAAAGCTACAAATGTTCCACTTAGAATGAATCTTCTTATATTATACCTATGATAGAAGCTTATCTTGACCATTTTGAAAATTCATAATATTTTATGGAAGTTGGATACAGGAACCCACCCAGGGATAAAGTCATTGACCTTTATAGTATTTGCTTCAAGTACGATGAGTCCAATTTGACTTTTGACTGCAGATGAAAGCAGTCCCATGTATGTTTGTTTACATCCCTACCTGTGTGATTGGTCAAAAGATGGAGAAATTCCACAAATTATCTTGGTTTCCTCCAGTGTTAATTCACCAGGGGGCCACCGCATCACAGCTCTTCTGAGACCTTTGCCCTGTTACAGTATACAGCTTGATGTCTCCACACTGCTTTACTTTCCTTTGCTCATTCCACCGGCCCCCTTGTTTAACCAAAGAGAAAACTAAGTGGGAACTACCAAATAGACTCACTCTATCTTTTAGTTAATGGTTTTGATATACTTGAAGAATGAAGATACATTCCAAACATTGTCCATGAGTCTTCAATGATGCAACATGATACGTAATGAAATTCACAGGTATAATATGAAAACTACAGAAGCACCTATTCATGCTCTGCAAGGACAAACCCAGGTCTAGATAATCATGGGACTGCTTTCCTGAGTGGCAGAAGAGGAGAATAAGAATGGAAGAAAATGTTTATGTTCCATTTCTCCCTCCAGGCATTCTGAGTTCTTATAGTCATCATCCTCACACAACAGAAATCATCAATGATGTCCCAGGAACTGGTTTCAGAGGTGAGGGGTTGATAAAGGCAGATGTGAGCAGACAGATGAGCATCCTTGGGCATATATTCCTCTCTGTTCCCCTCCCAGAACCTCTAGAAGAAACATCTTCCCAAAATTCTTCTTAGGAATTCGAGATAAAGTCCTGGCTAGAGATCTTTTCCTGGTGGGTGGTAACAGTATCAATAGAGGCTGTAGGGACCTGACCCTTTTTAGTCAAGGCTCTTCTCTTCCTCCTTATGAAATTTAACAGAGGGTACTGAATTTTACCTCGCTGGCTTTCAGCCTTCATTATCAGATATAGAGGCCAAAACACATGAGAAAACATAATGCCATTGTCCAAAATATCTATAAGGAGTACAACTATTATAACTGAGAGACAACAGCAACACTTGCTGTATGGAGCACAGCAACTTGCTGTACAGCAACACTTGCTGTAGAAGTAACATAAGAAAAGTCATGTGGAAATAGTTAATCTGAAAAATATAATAAAGACTTAATTGAATTGGATACAAAAAGCAGTTGAGATAATGTTATAGAAAGAATTAGCATGATGGAAGACATCGAGAGACCTTCAAGAAAGCAGCACAAAAAGTTAAGAAGCCACAAATGTTATTTTTAGAAAAGCTGAGAGACAGGGAAGATAAAAGGAAAGGTCAACACTGTAATTATATTAAAATCAGGAGAGAGAAGAAAGAAAATGAAAAACAGAAAAGAAAAAAGTCTGTGTTAATAACAGAGACAACTTTCTTAGACATAATATGAAAATGTGGGGGTTGAGTCAAGATGGCAGATTGCAGCCAGCATTTTACAGAAGCTCCCGTCCAGAAGGAGGCTTAAAGGACAGAAGTTTAGCAAGGGAGCTGATGGTTTGGAGCAGAGCCAAGAGAGAAGATTGAAGAGCGCACTTCAACCTTCTTAAGACGAGCTTTGACCCCAAAAATACAATCAAAAGTTACAAAATCCACAAACAAGAAGGACAGGAGTACCCTCACAGTTTACTCCATGCAAACAAGCGAGCAGAGTGCAAACATCCTCCCACTCTATCCCATGGGAGAGATCCCCTAAAAACTGGCCCTCCGACCCCTGCTAGGGTGCCATGGCACTCTCCTACCAGGCATAAAACTGTAAAACTGTATAAAACTGTATATATTCCCCACCTGCAACATTGAACTCTGAGGATCCCCCCCCCAGGTCTGGAGTTTGTTACCTATGGAGTCCAGATTCTTGGGCTTCTCCTTGAGAGAAGTGGAGGGGGAAAGGGCTGGTGCTGCTCTGTGCTGACTGTGGCATAGGTGTGAGGAGAATAAAGTTGGCTCAGAGGAAGCCATACAGCAATGGTGGCATCCTGAGCTGCGAACTGATGCCATTCCAGATAGGCAAGCCCCATCTCTCTGGGAGACCAGAGGTTCCAGACAGAAGCCACAGGTGGAACGGACTTGGTAACTTTCGTAAGTAAAGAGACCATTAGCACCAGCCCTCAGGGGAATATAGCTGAGACAAAGGCAGTGGGCAGGCAGAGGTGGGGATTGATACCTCAGTGTAAACTCTAATTGCTTGATGCCAAGAGCTGAGTTCCTCATCAACTCTTAGCAGCCTCTGACTTGCAGAGGAATTTAGCAGGGACAGAAGGCAAGGGGCTGGAACTCAGAGAACTTTCACAGCCTAATTTAAACACACAAGTCCAACCTGCCGGACTCAGATTTCCAGGTGATTTGGCACTTGTAAACCCCAGGAGCAGTTGCCTACTGGAGTGAATAGAGTCACAGACCTGTGGGATTACAAGTGAATGGGTGCAAGGTGGGGAAGGAGGTATTAATCTTCCCAGACTAACCCATTTGCTGGGTGGGTCCCTTTGCCCTCACGGAGCACTGGAGCAAGTTATATCCAAGCTGCGAGCAGACCCCTCTTATCTAGCTGCCAGAGACATTTGAACTCTTCCACCTGAAACTGGTGCTGACTGGGATGACTGATTTGGACCCCTTAAACCGGGCAGACCACCCAGGGAATATTCAAAGGGGCACCCTGGGTGTATGGTTGAGGGAAGGTTTGATTTTCCTTGCCCAATTATTGTTTGTGCGGGGCGGGGTGACTTAATTGCTTGCATTTCTCCACAGCTGAGACTTCAACCAAGAGTAACTGAATCACTAGGTAGCACAGAGACCAGCTGAAAATAAGACAGAGCCACTTAGGCACACCACACCAAGCAGATCCCCAGTCTCTCAGGCTCTAACACTGTATGGGTCCTTGACAAACCTCAAGGGGAAAAGCCAAACGGGGTAAAGTAATCATGGGGGGGAATCCACGAAAAGCTCTGGTAATATGAATAACCAGAGTATATCAACACCCCCAAGAAAGGATGTGGCTGGTAATGTGAATAACCAGAGTAGGTCAACCCCCACAACAAAGGATGTGGCAGATGAAACTGAAGATCCCCTATATAAACAGATGGCTGAGATGTCAGAAATTGAATCCAGAACTTGGATTACAAATAAGATTAATAGAACAGAGGCAAAGATAGAAGTAGAAATTCAAGGAGCATTCCAAACTTGGTCCAGCTAAGCCCAATTCATAATTGCTAGTTCATAGAAGAAGCCCAAATGCCCATCAACCCACAAATGGATCAATAAATAGTGGTATATGTACACCATGGAATATTATGAAGCCCTAAAGAAAGATGGAGACTTTACCTCCTTCATGTTTATATGGATGGAATTAGAAAATGTTCTTCTTAGCAAAGTATCTCAAGAATGGAAGAAAAA
>CAUYTI010086502.1:0-55565 GCA_963575145.1 Galago senegalensis | reverse complement strand
AAAAATGGCCGGGTGTTGTGGCGGGCGCCTGTAGTCCCAGCTACTTGGGAGGCTGAGGCAGGAGACTCGCTTGAGCCCAGGAGTTGGAGGTTGCTGTGATGCCATAGCACTCTACCCAGGGGGATAGCTTGAGGCTCCGTCTAAAAAAAAAATAATAATAATAATATCTAAATTAAGAGTAATTTAGATACCAAACACTTATTGCAGTTATTTTTGTGAATGTGCTCTTTACTCCAGAGAGTGTCCATGGCAATGACTAGCCAGGTCTCTCTGTTAGAACACCATTTAAAAGGTGAAAGCAATAGATAATTCAAAGTCTTCCAAAGAGCAAGCCAGTAGGCCAACTGATTCCTAGATTATGGTGGCAATGGCCAGATCAGTGGCATTTAACAGGAAATATTTCTTAGTCTATTCATTTGTTTTGACTTGGAAAAGCATCTGAGGGTGGAGTGCAGCCCTGAGCTTGTGGGCCAACCACAGGTACACATTTATGGCCATATATGTTTAAATGCAGATTTTAACAGTGCCTCGTGTTCCTTACTCGTATTTGGAAGAAACAAAATTATTTGCAGCAGTTTCATATCTACCTACTATGCCGCATTTGTTTTTTTTTTTTTTTTTTTTTTTTTTTTTTGAGACAGAGCCTCAAGCTGTCCCCCTGGATAGAGTGCCGTGGCATTACAGCTCACAGCAACCTCCAACTCCTGGGCTCAAGCGAGCCTCCTGCCTCCGCCTCCCAAGTAGCTGGGACTACAGGCACCCGCCACAATGCCCGGCTATTTTTTGGTTGCAGCCATCATCATTGTTGTTTGGTGGGTCCGGGCTGGGGATTCGAACCCGCCACCTTAGGTGTATGTGGCTGGCGCCTTAGCCGGTTGAGCTATAGGCGCCCAGCCACTATGCAGCATTTGTAAGGAAATTAATCTGTGTGAGAACAAAGGAAATTCGTAAGAGGACAAGGCACTAAGGATTAAGCCTCTCAGAGGCGCCCGTTATGGGGTAGGATTGCTTTTGTTTGCAAGTAACAGAAAACACAACAAGCAATGGCTACGACCAGTAGGGAGCTCACTTTCATATTAACAAGCAGTCTGGAGAAAGGCTGGGATCAAATGCTCTCAGGGAATCCTTTTATTCCTGCTCTTGCCTCCCTCTTCAGAGTTTTTCCTAATCAGTCTCAAGATTCTGCTGATGAAGTTACATTGTACTTGAATTCCTGGAAGGAATAAGCAGGGAGGAGGAAAAGGAAGAGCTCTTCTTTCAAGTGAGAAGGAAAATCCTCATCAGAATTCAGCCTACAGTTCATTGGACAGAACTGAACCCAAGATCACAGCCCGTTCTTACCTGCAATGGAAGGTGCCTTTCAGATCTGAGGGCAAAGAAAGCAGGTAGCGGGGAGTTACAGCAGCTGCAGGAAGAGTTGACATTCAGACTCTGCCCTGCCTGACGGGAAGGCTCTGCTTTGGAGGAGTCTTTAGAGACGCTGCTCTATTTCCATTGATGCTTTAGGCTAAAAGCTCTGCGCTGTAACTTCTCTTTTTCCTGTGAAGAAATTTGGGTTATGTAGCCACTTTTGCCCTAGGCCCTTGTGATTTCCTCCTTAGGCAAAATAAGTTCAGAGCAATTTAGACTAGAAATGCTATTTGGTTGAAAGTCATTTAGCTCTCTTTTCATTTAATGAATGAAAAGGCAAAAGGATTTTTGTTTTAGTGAACACCAATCCATAGTGGAGATGTAATTATTTCTCCCTCCAGTCCTTTGTTTCTTCTGTTCTGAATCCTTTCTTCCTTCCTTAAATCTAATAAGCTAGCTGCGTCTCAGTCCTGCAGCAAACTCACCTTCCCAGATCTAGGGCAAGATCTTCCATCTTCCAAGGTGGTAGTTAGTGAATGTCGGAGGGTCCCACCCATTCCAACTTCACCTGACCCCAAGGTTTGCCTTTATTGCTTAGCAAAGAGGCACATTTAAGCAGCAACTTTAGTTTTAAGGTAAACATTTCTACCCACCTCCCGCCTTCATAGTTTCACCTGTTAAACTTCGAAATTGAAAATTGCCTTCCAGGCAAGGTGAGAGAAATATTTTGGAGTGGCCGTGCTTTTTAGTAGACATATACTGTAACAAACTGGGCTAAAGATATTCTGAAGTAATTCTTAAATACCATGTCAGTGACTTCTGGGACAAACACAGGCACCTGTTGGTCTAAATTTCCCTCCTATAAGGTACAGGGTGGAAGAAGGAGCAGGGACTTTGGCGGCGAACCAACCCGTGTTGCAGCCCTGACTTTGCCTCCTCGCCATGTTACTGAACCTCTCTTTCCTGAAATGTCCTTTTCAATTTGTTACTGCATGAAGGCGGTCCAGCCATCTGTCACTGTCCAGCCAGAATGCAGAGACGGGGTTTAGGTCCAAATAAGCCTTATTATCAGAAGACCAGGAATTCTGGAGAACAGCCCCTCAATTCTGTTCTGCCTCAGTTACAATTCTAATAGTTTTTGTAATGGGAATACAAGGAAACAGACCTAGAAGATTTTCACTTTATCTGATAGGAAGTAATGTCAAAGTAGTTTTCATTCTAACAAAGCAAAATGTTTCAACTGTAGAAAGGTAATTTTCATTTAATAAAACCTTTAAGAGAATCCTTAAAGAGAACGTTGTGTCATCAAAGTCACCTTTATTCTACGGATATCACAACAGCTATTGTCTATATGTGACTACTTCATTAAGTCTCTTGAGGTAAACATCCTCATAATGACAGAGAAAACTTAACTAGATAATCACAGAAGGTTGGGGGAAGTACTGCTTCAGCTTAGTAGCTTAACTTCTCAGACTCCATCTTGCAGGCCACGTTTCTGGATTCAATAGTGGTATTTTGGAATGGTTGTTTATAATTAATTTGTATTTCTATCTCTTAGACAGTAATTACCTATGGGTTAAAATGTCTGTCTGCCTTTCAAGAGGAGCTGTGTAACATTCAGCAAAATATAATTCAATCAAGGAAAGAGAAATGAGCTCTAAATTTAATAATAAGGAGTTGAATATTTTTTTAAAAATATTTCAAAATTGTTTTCTTAACCCTAAAGCTGTGAAAATTGTCCAAATTATAAACAAGGATGGATTTTGAAAAACAATGTCACCATCATCTTAAAAATCTTTTAGAATAATGTTTAGCCTCTAAAAGAAACCAATTATAGTAGAAGAAAAGAATGATTGAATCAGCACGCACCATGTATGTTATTGTTGATTAGTTTAAAAGCCCACAAAAATGAAAATACATGCATTTTTCTCCCGAAAGTCTGTTATTAAATTAATAATGCAGCTTTTATTCGATGGTGTCTTTGGACACCACTGAAACGGTGCATATCTATATTACTGTAAAGAAACAGATTCTTCTCATTGTTTTTATTTTCAGTATTTTATTTACAATCATTTTATTCTGAGCTCATATCCCAATTTTTTGATCTGTTGAGTATGTTGATTAAACGGGCGCCTTGGCTCACCCACCCCAATTCCCTTCTTTGTGTCTTAGCAAGTAATATTCAAAAGAGCTTTTTGGCAGCTAATAGCTAACGCTTCTCTTGGTTTGCCTCCCTTGCTGGTGTTGTGATCAAATCTTTCAGAGATTTATTTTTTGTGCTTTTAAATGCAAATTCAAGTCTGTAGGAGAAAATACATCTTGAAAAATCTTGCCCCTTGCTCTGTGATTTGCATATTGGAATGACTCGTGATCTACATTTTGGGTGATTGCCGTTCAAGACATGCTCTGAACATTTCATAATTAAAATGGATTATCTTTAATTTCCATTGGAGTTTTCAATATAGCCAATTAAATTTTACCTTTGAAGCCAAAATGACAATGAGAAAAATAGTATTTGGGATATTATGTCTGGATTGTTTGAAAATATTTAGAGATTATTTTGAAGGATACAGTTTGCTTGATAATAACCTTTCTGGATTTGGCTGAATTTAGCACCACGTAACAAGTTTCAAATGATGTGCATTTTCTTGAAGTAGTTTGGAATAGAGGCATTTTTTTAGTAGTATACAATAGGCCATTAATTAAACTCAATCAATGTATGTCAGAATGAAAGTAATATTAAAAGCCATTCATTTTGGGTTGAAATTTTAGGTTGAGATGATAGTCTGACTCACCTTGGACATCTCGTCTGCATGAGCACTTCATCTCTTCCGCCATCAGCCCACCCCACTCCTTGCATTTTGTCTTTTTATTTACATGAACATTTAAAGACACTCACAGAGAGATGGTGATGGCAGTGAGAGCTTCAGAATATCAGCATTTAGGTTTCTGAACAAAGGAAAGTCCATTCTCCTCCTATCTAGAAAGTGTACTTGATGGTAGATGCTATCTAGAAAAATGTTCTAGACTGCCTTAGGCTCCACTTCAATGTCATTTCTGAGCTTCTCAGACTCAGTTGTTTCCAGGGGCTTCCAACAGTTTTTTCCTGGTTCATCCAGTGACTAATCCTTCATAGTCTTAGGTAGACATAATAAAGCTTGTCTTACAATTCAAAAGATTTTTCAGAGGAAAAGGAGGTGTTGTTAATAATCCACTGCCACCATAGATCTAAAGTGGGACTCTGAGTGTGAACCAGAGCATGCCACCAAGGCAACTTTGAGTGACTAACTTCCTGCAGTCCCACTCTAATATTGACTGCTGCTTGCCTACCTGTAGCATTTTATGGGCTTCCCTGTTGACTCACGGGAGTAAGAATAGCAATCTCAGGTAGGGGTCTGTCTTAGTCTATTAGTGCTGCTGTAACAAAACAGCTGGGACTGGATAATTCATAAGGAGCAGATATTTTTTTCTCACAGTTCTGCAAGCTGGAAGTCCAAGATCAAAGTGCTGGCATTGTCAGTGTCTACTAAGAACCTGCTCTCTGCTTGTAAGATGGCAACTTAAAGGCTATGTCCTCACATGGCAGAAAGTGGAATGGGTCCCCCAAAAGGGTCTAGCTAGCTTCCATCCTGCTGTTTTATAAAAGCACTAATGCATTCATGTGAGTAGAGCCCTTGTGACCTAATCACTGCACAGAGGTCACACCTCTTAATACAGTTGCTTTGGGGATTAAGTCTCAACATGAATTTTGGAGAGAACACAAACATTCAAACCATAGCAGAGCCCATGCATGTGCAGCTTGGAAGTCAGAGAACATTGACACCCTGTGGAGCAAACCTTTGATCAATGGGATATGGCAGTTAGTGGCTAAGTTTTTTCTTTTCCTTCTGTGAACAAACTGTAGTAACAGATAGCCATGGAAAGGGCCTCTCAGAAGGCAGTAATGGGAAAGAGGAAGATTCAGGTGTGCATGATGTGAAGTGGGGGCCAACCCAGTAATGCACTCCTGCACTGTTTCTTGATCTCTTCTCTTTCTTTCACTCCTGCTCCTTGAGATCATACTCCTGATAAACCAACACCACATAAGCTTATGCCTCAGGCTCCGCTCTCTGAGTAACCAGGCTAAGAAAATTTGGAGCCTTTTGATCCCTGAAAATATTTTTGGCACTGTGTTCGAGGGGTCCGTTGAATGCGTTTTCAGTTAGTTACTCTGGAAAATAGCTACTAGCTCTTGGCCATAGGCAACCGTAAAATTTAGAGATCAGGGGCTTAAGAAAACATAATCTTGATGAAACTAAACCTATTGATGTAACAACTATTTGCAAAAGTTCTCAGCAACAGAATTCAGTGGCAGCAGATCTGTAAAAGTGCTAAGAAAAATAACATCTGAGGTGTCTCCACCCATAGCAGAAACAAAAGCAGTGACACGGTGAAGCAAAGCAAAGGCCCAAATGTAGAAAAGCACAAAAGCAACAATTTTCAGGAATGAGAGTGTGTGCTTGGTGGGAACCAACAAATCTGAACCTTACACTTGGCCTCACAAAAAATTCTTGTAGATAACTGGCTCGAACATTCCCAGGCATGTGAGCGGTGTATTAGTAGAGAAACTAGAAGCTTTTGTGTACAACATCTATAGAAAGGTGCTGTCAAAGAAAGGGAAGGAAAGACCAGCAAAGATCACTTAAAGAAGGATATTCACCAGAAAATCATTGCTATAGGACAGATCAAAATCACAGAAAATAAATAAATAAATACCACGTTTTGTTCATGTAAAAGAAATGCCATTAAAAAAGTATTCAAGGAGGCAGAAATACACAAACTCATGGAAGAGAGGTATGAAACAAGAAACCATCACCAAATAAACATTAAAGGAAACAAAATTAAGTGACAGAACACCCAAAATAAAATGGGCTAAAAAGTGTTAAAAATAATATAGAGAAAAGGGTGGGGAGAGAGAGAAACAAGAAGAGAGGAGAGACAACTGGCCCAGATAAGATTTGAACAAAGCACTTTGACTATACTTCAGATTAAACATTAAAATACTATACACATGTTAAATTTTAATTAGTTACTGTTTTATAGTCCTATGGGTTAGGGATGACCCATATGGGTTAGCTATACAATGTGTTGGACTATCAAGGGTCAAAACTGAAAGAATTTGAACAGGAAAATAAAATAGTACATGATTATGACTCAAAGTATAAAATAAATTTTCATGAATTTATATTGATATGAGTAAATGATTAGATAAATAAAGAGAAAAGATAAAGCTCCCAGGTAGAAATAAATATTCCCTATAATATCTGAAGGTACTTTGTCCTCAAGAAGGTGCATGGTCCTCTGACAGCTTTAGCTGTGAGCTGCATGTAGTTACTTTTTTCTAAAGATATTATTATGAAAAGGGGGGAAGCACAATTTTGCAGTAGAGAAATTGGACAAACACTGTTATGGTGAAAAGCATGGTTGACACATCAACAGTGAAAAGTCACATTTGTAGTATATGTCTTTGATAGGATTTGATAACAATGACACTTTTTCTCCAAGGTCTTCCTCCCTCAAACCCGTAACCCCACTTCAGTCATTAGAAAAATCATTAGAGAACCCCCCATGGATGTTCCACAAGTACTTCCTAAAGCCATCAAAGTCATCAAAAACAAGGAAAATCTGAGAAACTGTCAAGCCAAAAGGAACCTAAGGAGATGTGACCAATAAGTGGATGAGGGTGGGACCTGTAGCAGAAAAAGGACATTAGATAAAAACTAAGAAAATCTGGGGCTTGGTGCCAGTGGCTCAAGTGGCTAAGGCACCAGCCACATACACCTAAGGTGGCAGGTTCGAATGCAGCCTGGGCCTGCCAAGACAACAATGATGGCTGCAACCAAAAAATAGCCAGGCTCTGTGGTGGGCGCCTGTGGTCCCAGCTACTTAGGAGGCTGAGGCAGGAGACTCGCTTGAGCCCAGGAGTTGGAGGTTGCTGTGAGCGTGATGCCACAGCACTCTACCCAGGGGGACAGCTTGAGGCTCTGTCTCAAAGAAAAAGAAAATCTGAATAAAGGATGGACTTCAGTTAATAATAACGTATCATCATCGGGTCATAATTTGTGATGAATTTCCATAATAATGCATGATGAGGAGGCGGTGCCTGTGGCTCAAAAGAGTAGGCCACCGGCCCCATATCCCAGAGGTGGCAGGTTTAAACCCAGCCCCAGCCAAAAACTGCAAAATAAATAAATAAATAAATAAAAATAATAATGCATGATGCTAATAATAGAGGACACTGTATAGGGATCTGTGGGAAATATTTGTATGATTTTGACAATTTTCCTGTAAATCTGAAACTATTCTAAAGTATAAAAAGCTTATTTTTAAAAAAATACAAATCCCATATCATAGCCTGGAGTGCACCCCTCCCCTGTGGGGTGGCAGAGCTGGGTTCACCTGCTGTGCTGGTGTCCCCTGAACTCTGCCTCTGAGCCGGCCAGACACAGATGTTTGTTGCTGTTGGCTCCTGTGCCCACTGTTGCTCAGCAGGAAATTCAAAGGGCACTAGGATTAGGCTCATTTCTGTACATTTTTTTGCTGTTCCTAGATCTCAAATCCTCTCCTGAAATCCCTGGAGATCTAATTATTTATTCCTAACCTGCTGTTGGCTGGCGGGCCCTTTGGCTTCCTCTGACTATAATCACCCCAGTACCTGGCCTCTGCCCTGACCTCTTTCCTGGCTCTTACAAGTTGATTTATTTCTGAAACGGAATCAAAGCATGTTACTTCTGGAAGGAAACTTATGACTGTATAGTCGAATCTTTTCACTCTCTATATAGGGAAACAGATCCAGAATTCCCCTAGCTAGTCTTTACTTTGACCATGCTGGCAAATTGACCCTTATTTTCAAATCTTTGAGCTCAATGTAAAAAAATATTTATTGAGATTTCCCCCTCAGCTTCTAAACTTCCTATATTCAGAAGAAAAGATAGCCACTGTTTGATTCATTACTTAGTGAAGCAGAGTGAAAAAAATAGAATTAATTTTAACTTTTAAGCCTTGATCTATATTTGCCTTTAAAAACAGAGGTCACATTTTTCTTTGTGGAAATGAACTTGAGCATATTATGTATTTCAATGAATCGTTGACCACCTTATCTCCTTTTAGATGATATAGTAAAAATTTCAAAAAAGCAATTTCCAAGAAAGCAATCTAAATTTGGAGTTGTGCTTTGGGTAATATGTTGCAAGCTCTCAAAATTATATAATTATCCTGTAGCTTTTGCAAATTGTCTTTTGGTGATCTCAGCAATAATAATAAAAATGGGGACATCTCTGAAGATACACCGCTGGTCCAGAGGCATGAAATTTTTGCTTCTTCTGACTGATTACATATTTGAGAATATCCACAGTGGCGATTCATTATTTTTCCCTTGTCAAAAATCACTTTAGATCTTGTAGACAGGGCAAAAAAAAAAAAAAAGCAGCAGCAATCAATTAGTACCTTGCTGAAACAATTCTGCCAACTCTCAGGATGCATTTAAGAAACAGAAAATAATATTTGGGATTTGAGTATGCCATCCTCAAAAAGTGAGGGTAACTTTTAGAGATACTAATATTTCTCTTAAACTCTTCAGTACTCCAAGACAATCTCGTCTGATGTAACTCCCACCAAAACACTAAAATAGGACCTAAAATAGGACCACTCAAATTTAAAAGGACCTCCCAACTTTCTATTATTTCTTTTGACATTTAGCATTAAGAAAAGTTTATTTTGGAAATCATAACCATTTCCTAGTGTTGACCCAGATCACCTTTCTAATGAAGCCATAGATTAAATATGAGGACAACAATAAGCAAACTATCACTATAAGCAATACAAAGGAAGAATCTTGCTGCATGGTTCCACAGGTATAAAGGCAGAACTACAGGATACAGTTGGAGTCAGGATACAGTTACAGGTGGTGAGTCATTACTAAGTGGGAAGGGCTTTCTTTACAGTATCTTACATTGTTCTGTTTCTTAATCTCGACATTGTTCTTTTGGTGAAAATTAACTGGGTTGATTACTCTTACTGTATGAGTACTCCTCTTTGTGTGAGTACAAAAATGCTTCCATAAAAAGTTCACTTAAGAAAATCACTCTGAAGATTTTGCCCCAAGATAGATGATGTTTAGCCTATGGTTCCTAGCAAAGCCAATCTACATTGAGGAGAAGAGACTTAAATTGCGTTGACAAATGCACTATAAGATTTGCCTTGATTTTGAGATTGTTCCTTCCATATTAGCTATGGCATAAGCGATTTCTAGGGTCTTCGCTAAGCTTTTTCATTAATTCAGTTCAACCTTTCTCAAAGCATATAAGTGATACACAAAGAATAGGAATTTTGGCTCGACATGGTAGCGCACAAAACTATCAGCCCAAATCGTTACTTAGAACTAAAAACAGTTCAGATATGCTGTCACTTCAGTTTTAAAAAGAAAAGCACTTAAAATTGATCCTGAAACATAGCATTTAGTATCATTACGCAGTGTGCACGTTTTTAGCACACTTTGAAAGTACTGACTGGATATCCTGGGAGCTCTTATCACAGTAGACCACAGCACGTTGAAAGATCTGTCTATCATGTGCTTGTTACTATAGTAACAACCTAGTTCCAGCTGGAGAGAGCAGGATCACTGTGCAGACTCCCACCAAACTATAGGCTTGTTTTCCCCCCATTGTCCAGCTGGGGAGCTGCCATGTCTGAGGGGTGGGGTGAGGGGGGGGTGGGGTGAAGGCATATAGGTCCTGCCAGGAAACAGGTTCCCATGGATGTGGACAAAGGGCACACCCATTTCCAGGCCTCCTCTTTGTTTGCTTACAAGTTATATAATAACACCTGACCAGGTAGACACCTCTTAATTACTTCTGATGCCATGATTTCTGATCAAGCTTTTATGTTAAGAGAACCAATTTTACATAATTTGAACATAATTTTCACTTTTTCTCTGTCACTGGAAATCTTGCTACCATCTCTGGGCTGTCAGAAGACTCCTTGATGCCTGGGCAGGGGGGAGGTTGATGCTACTAGTGGAAATTCCTGCTAATGCTGTCCAGATGGGCTGAGGGTGGTTTCCAGACCGGAAACTGGCTCTGAGTGGTGAGGAAGAGGCCCTTTGGCAGGTCTGATTCTAACCCCCTGTCCTCCCCTGTCTCAACATGTGGATTTAATTCTCTGAGTGAGAGCACTAGAAGTATGGCTGTCTAGTGTCCTGTATGAGAGCTCAGGGTCATAGACCTCAATAAACCCAGGAAACAACCCAAGTTTCTCTTTAGATCCATGTACATTCTTGCTTTTAAATGCACTAATTGAAAAATAGCCAGTAAAAATCGCAGACAGTAGGAATGCATCTTTGTCTGCTGGATCAAAGGGTTGTGGTTATTTACTTTTCTCCTTTTCACTTGCCTACAAACATTAATTTCATAATATGAACTAATTATACCTTATTAAATCATCTTCAGTTTTAAAATTTCATCTGAAAGAAGTTTAAATACACAAAGCAGTTGTCAAACTAAAACAAACCATATCAAGTATTAACCTTACATATAACAACAGTACAATTATTAAAATGCTGTTTGTTTATTTATTTCTAGTCTAAAAAATGTTAAGGAGCTACAAATGTCTTTGTTACATGGATACATTGCAACAGTGCTGAAGTGGGAGCTTTGAGAGTGTTGGCCACCAGGACAGTGTTTATTATACCTAATGGGTAGATTTTTATCCAGGATATTCCTCCTCTCCCCTTCTTGTTTTCTAATGTCTTTTGCTTCTCTTTGTGCCTGTGTATGCCCATCATTTACCCACTTGTTAGGGAGACCTTATAATGTTTTGACTACATTCCTGAAATTCTTCCCCTCGGATAATGGTCTCTAGTTCCATCCAGGTTACTGCAAAAGGCATTATTTCATTCCTTTCTGTGGCTGAGTAGAACTCTGGGGTGTATGTAGTGGAACTTCCATAGCCACCACCACCTCCTTACACTGACCACTTCCTTAAGTTGACCTAATTTTCATAGACCCAATATGTACCACACACCAATGTGTATCAGCACAATAGACCTGTTTCCTTGTGTTGCCGCATCTGTATCATTCTTTGAGCATGTCCTTAACTCTCTGGTATCTTCAGATTCTCTAGGCTCATTGTGTAATCTCTTGCCTCAGTCCTAGAATTCAGCTATTACCCCAAATATCCCTGGTTTCTTTTATTGGACAGTAGTATTAAGAAATAAAACATTAGCACTAGGGGAATTGCACTCTTTTAAATAATCAGAGAAAATTTTATTTGCTCACCACTTCTCTTGCTGTTAATAAAAATTATGCTTTAGAACCAAGGCTTTACTTCAAACCTGTATTTCCAATTATAGAGTATCATATTTTTTGAAAGAATGTGCCTACTATTTTCTTTCTGATTACAAGAGTAATATATACCTTATACCTTGTGGAAAATATTTAAAATAGGTACAAATAAGGGATAAGTTCCCATTGTCAATTGCTAATCACTATAACATTTAAAAAAATTATTCCTATATTTTCTTTGGAATTTTACACATTTAAATAAATAAGAAATTATGCTGTACATGATCTTATATGTCTTTTAAAATTTAGCACTATGTTTCTGAAAATTTGTCATATTCCTTTCTAAAATAGTCTTTTAATGGGTATATAATATTACATTGGAGAAACTCTACAGGGTACCCCAAAAGTAAAGTCACCATACAAAGGGAAAATGGGAAATTATAACTAAATGTATCTTTATTTACAAAATATTCATTACAAAACTTTACAAAATATTTACAAAATAATTTCTACATGTTGGCCACCCCTTTGAAAAATTTGTAATGAATATTTTAGATGAAGATACATTGAGCTATAATTTTCCATTTTTTCCCATGCATGATGACTTAATGGATGACTTTGGGACATCGTGTATATCTTAGAAATTTATGATATTTCTAGTTTTTAATCTTGTATCTAGTCAAATACCCTTATACATAAATATTTGAGCTCATTTCTTTATATTGCAGATTGCACATTTTAAAATTGAAGAATATTTATTTCTTTAACACTGGTTTATTTCAGGGTATTTTAAATTTGGGGTGGGAGATTATCAGAATGCTACATGAATAGCTAACTACCTTTTGGTAGGTAGTCAAAGTCAGAACCTAATCAGTCTTGTCTGTCTTGTCTGTACTTACCAGGAATGAATATATCTTCTATCTATCTATATATTTATCACACAGTTTTACTGAACTATACTAAAACAATAGTTTTAGATAAGATGACAGGGTAAGTTTTGTCAGCTATAAGTGTGCTTCTCCATTATGATAAGAATTTTGTGATTATTATGCATGAAATACATTGATAACATTATGGATTTTACTCTCCATTCTTGATAAATTTCTCAATGGTTGGAAATTTTTTCTTACAGCCATTAAAATACCTCTGCAATGCACATTCCACAGGGAAAGGACTGAAATACAGAGAGTTTATGAGCCTTGTTCAGGATCACACACCAGTACATTCCACAGTGAGGAGAGAAGTCATCAGGAAGTAGACAAATGTGTTGGGCAGATGGTACCATACCTAACAGCAGGTTTTATACAGTTTAGTATTTAAAGGAGCATTGTGAACACTGAATACACAGAGGGGAATATTAAAGACAGAGAGAGAAGTGAGAGTGTTATATATTCCTGGGTGGCTTCTTGGAGGCAGGTTAAAGCTTCCTGAAAGACAACTCAGTGTTTCTGGGGCAAAATCATAAGTATATATCATCACCATATATATGATCACCACAAGAATTAAACAGATGAAAAGGAGTCATGGAAAAGATTTCATGAATGAGGAATTCTGGAAGGGATGTTGAAGAGTTTCTTAGGCAATGAACTGGCAAAAACAATCTTCTCAGCTTTATTCATTAAACAATCTTACTTAGACTTGAAGAACTTTCTCAAAAGATGTGTAAGCGGGAACCGAATGTCAACTCCAGAGCTCAAGGCAACATTTTCTCTTCTTCTCTAACAACGAAAAATCAATGAAGATCTGGATTATTAAAAGATTAAACATCACATATTGTCATATGAATGCTTACAATGGGATGGAGTAAGTACATACTGTCAATAGTACATTTATCACAGTCAATTGGCATGATAAATTAATACCTGCCTTACCATTTCTTAAAATATATACTATTGGGAAGAAAACATCTCTAAAGGTTTTTATAATGACACATTTTATATTCTATGAAAATTGACACATGAAACTGATCGTTTGTGAAACTCAGTGATCATGTGCCTAAATATATTTACAGGCCATCAGTCCTTCAAATATTGCTGAGGCTGAAAGAGACACAGGCTAAGTGTTGCTTGATGGAAGTCATCTGTTATGCTCGAGTGCCTCCTCCCACCAGCCTTTGTCTTGGTGTTAACTTTATGCTACCTTGCAGCAAAGTGGATGAAAATACAATCTTACTCCATGTTTCTGAGGAAGTCACTAAGGAGAAGAGTCAAGAAGAGCTAAAAATTGCACTGCTCTGTGAGCCTGGAACTCTTTTCCTGGGCTGAGGATGGAGGGCAGGGTCCAAGGTTGAAGAAGTCCCTAAAAGGGTGTGAAATGTTGATAAGTTCAGTGAGTTTGGTGGGAAGGAAACTGTGTCAGACTTTTTTCTCTTCTGAAGTCATTCCAAAGAGGTAAAGAGCCACAATCTTTACAAGCACTGTCATGAGAAGAGGATTTTAAGTCCAGGGTTGTTACTACATTTTTACCTGCAGTGAAAATGTTTTCCTATTTGAAAACCATAAATAGGAGCATTGGCAGACATATGGTCTGATAAACACACCAAGTGTTCTGATCTGTTTTGTTTTATTTCATTTTATTCAAAGCTCTCCGACAAAATCTTGGAAAAATGGTGGGCATGAGTGAGGTTTCAATCAGACCTCCTGGTCTTCATTCATCTCAGCTCCAGCCCACAGGTCCTGAGCTCATACAGGTAAAACAGAGGCCAGACTCTGCTTCTAGAAGCAGCCACCTGAGCTCTTCATTGCAATGACTGTGCTGGGTGGTGAAATGGGGGTTTGTGTAGAAAGCAAATTCCTGAAAGGAGAGGAGACTCACTAAAAGCCACTTCTTTCTTGGCTCCATGATTATAGCTCAGTGGCTAGGGCACTGGCCACATACCCCAGGGCTGGTGGGTTTGAAAACCTAGCCTAGAGCCTGCCAAACAATGAAAACTATAACAACAACAGCAGCAACAACAACAACAACAAGAACAACAAAAATAGGTGGGCATTGTGGTGGGCACCTGTAGTCCCAGCTACTTGGTAGGCTGAGGCAAGAGAATTGCTTAAGCCCAAGAGTTTGAGGTTGCTATGACCTGTAATGCCAGGCATTCTATTGAGGGCAACATAGTGAGACTTTGTCTAAAAAAAAGTAAAAAAAAAAAAAAAAAAAGTTATGTCCTTCTTTACAGCTTATGTCAGCTTTAATTTATCTATATATTTACTTACAGATGACAAAGGAGAATCAGACTTTTTATTTGAAAGCATTTGGACCCACAAAAAATCCAGATATCTGACTTTATATAGTAGACCAGACACATTTTAGGGCCTCTCCCTGAAGGACATAGGACTCTAAGAACACTATGGGGTCAATTCAACTGGCCTAAAGACCAGCCAAGTTTTCAGGTTTGGTGTGTTGGTCCCTGTGTCTGGCTAGGCAGAGCTAGCCAGAGCTGATGATGCTAATTACCCTTGATTGATTGTCATTCTGAACATAAAACAGAAAAAAGATGAGACTCTGTACACCCTGAAACCTTCTCTTCAGCTATAATTAGCTCATCCCAAGAAGTCATATCAGAGCCAGAAAAATTAATCTCTAAATGTGATCCACACTGGCTTTCTTGTGAAGATCTGGGGAGAACAACCCCAGAGATCCAATTTTTATGAAAACAAGTGATGTTCCAGTGGAATTCAGAGTGATGCAGCATGGATTACCAGATCCTGCAGTAGTGCCTATTGAAAAATAAAATTAAAATTATGTCTTGGAGGCTCAGCATCTGTAGCTCAGTGGCTAGGGTGCCAGACACATACACTGGAGCTGGGGGGTTCAAACCCAGTCCAGGCCTGCCAAACAACAATGACAACTACAACCAAAAACTAGCCCAAGGGGAGGGATGAGGCAAGATGGCCAACTGAAGCCAGCTTTACACAGAGGCTCCCATCCAGAAGGAGAGTTATAGGACAGAAGTTTAGCAATTAAGCTGATGGTTTGGAGCTGAGCTGAGAGAAGATTGAAGAGTGCACCCCTGTTGAGGTTAGCCGTGACCCCAAGGAAACAAATAATAGATACAAAACCCATCATCAAGCAGACAGGAGTCCCCTCCCTCATGAGAACGGCTTGCAGTATATTTTCTACAAACAAATGAGCAGAGTTCAGATCTCCTATTTTATCCCATGGGAGATACTTTCTAACAAACTCCTTCCCCAGAGACAACCCACTCTTGTGCCATGGCATTCTCCCACATTTATAAAACTGAACATATACTCTACCCACATTCTGAACTCCCAGCACTCCCCTTCATTCTCACCTTGTGGTCTAGAAGCCTGTCCCCCATGGAGTCCAGATTCTTGGGCATTTTCTCAAGAGGTGTGGACAGGGCATGGCTGTTACAAGTCTGTGCTGAATTGGCTGAATGGGTGTAATGCAGGAACTGTGGAGTGAGGGAGCCATACCAGAGAGAGAGAGAGGTGGTGCCCTGCAGTGCAGCACACCAATGGCAGTGGCAGAAACAATAAGGCTCACACCTCTGGTGATGTTTTGAAGAAACACTTCCCACCTCTCTTAGCAAGCAGGGGGACCTGAGGCTCTGCTCCAGTGGTGACCACAGGCAAAACAGATCTGGGACAGAAACACAGGCCCCATGAGTATAGGGTGTGCCTGAGGTGGTACCTAGGGCACGGTGAGGATTCCTGTGCACAGAGGCAGCATACTTGTGGGCGGGACTGAGTCAGAATTGCTGCTTTTGTGAGCCCAAGATGCAACTGGCTCCAAGGGGAGCATAGCTGGGACAAAAGCAGGTGTGAAAACAGCATCAGCCCATGGAAGGGCAGGAACTGAGAGCCATTTGTGAACTCTAACCAAGCCTGCCTCAACACAGAGTGCAGCGGAGCCTGAGATGCCAGCTATGTGAGAATTGGCACAGTGGCAGAGGCATAGGGCAGGGCTGAGTCACAGTTTCTGTGAACTCAAACAGTGTCTGGCCCACAGGGGAATAGAGGTGGTATAGAAACACAAATTCTGTGAGAATCTAAGTGGCAGCAACATCAGTCAGGGGTGGTGGTGGAACTGAGTAAAATTCCCCAGCCTCCATTAAGCACCCAAGGTAGTCAGGCTTCAGGTCCCACTGCCAGCTAGCAGAAGAGTGCTGCAGCCAGGCTGAGGAGACATAGATCTCCCAGTGACTCAGGCAGGTGCAACCCCCTGGTGCATCTGCTCATTGGAGGGAACTGGGTCACAGCCCTGCAGTGTTACCAATGACTGTATGTGACAGAGGTGTAGGGTGGGGAAGGATACAGTAACTTTCCTGGACTAATTCATTTGCTGGGTGGGCCCTTTTGACTCCCTGGAGCACCAGAGCAAATCATACCCAAGCTGCCAGCAGACCCCTGCTATCTAGTTACTGGACACCTTTTGAACGCTTCCACTTGAGACTGGGTGCTGACTGGGACAATTTATTTGGAACTCTTGACCTGGGCTAATCACCTGAGGACCATCCAAGGTGGTACCCAGGTTATGTTGTTGTGGAAAAGTTTGATTTTCCATTTCCAGTTGTTGCCCGTAGAGAGGCAGGATGTCATAGTTGCTGGTATTTCTCTACAGCTGAGACTTCAACTCAGAGTAACTGATTCACTAGGATTGGACAGAGACCAGCTGAAAACAAGACAGAGCCACTTTGACCACACCAAGCAGGTCCCCAGTGTCTCAAGGACGTAGTACTGTATACGTCCTTTGCAAAGCTCTAGGAGAAAAGGTACAGACACTGGTCCCAGCTCTTGGGCAAAGGGCTGATTAATCACTACTCTAGGAGCCCCCAATACAATTTCACCTTATCTACTCATCTAGCCAAAGGTGAAAAGTAATCATGGGGCAGGATCAGTGGAAAAACTCTGTGAACATCAGAGTAGATCAACTCCCCAAGGAAGATAAGGTGAACACACCAGAAGTTCCCATTCATAAACAAATGGCTGAGATGTCAGAAATTAAATTCAGAATTTGGATTGCAAATAAAATTAACAGAATGGAGGTAAAGTTGGAATTAGAAGTTCAAGGAGCATTTCAAAAATTGTCTCAAGAATTCAATGCATTCAAAGACAAAATTACCAAAAATTTTGACACAGTGAGACAAGAACTTGTAGCACTCAAAGGTCTGAGAAATACAGTAGAATCCCTCAGTAACAGAGTGGAGTAGGCAGAAGAAAAGATTTCTGACATTGATAACAAAGCTTTTGAATACTCCCAAATGCTCAAAGAAGAGAAGTAGAGAGCAAAAATGGATCATTCTCTAGGAGAGCTCTGGAACAATTTGAAGAAAACTAATATTCGCCTTATAGGAATTCCTGAAGGCCAACAAGGTTGCTTTGAAAGGCCTAAATACTCTACTCCAAGAGAAATCATGGAGAACTTCCCAAACATGGCAAGAGATTCTGAAATTCAGAAAGCAGTTTCAGAACCCCAGCCCGACTCAACCCAAATAAAGCATCTCCCAGACACATTATAATTAACTTTGCAAAAGTTAATATAAAAGAGAAAATTATGCAGGCAGCCAGACATAAGAAAACCATAACCTACAAGGTGAAGAATATTAGAATGACAGCAGATCTCCCTGCTGAAACTTTTCAAGCTAGAAAAGGGTGGACATCAACTTTTAACCTCCTAAAACAAAGTAACTTTCAACCCAGGATCCTGTATCCAGCTAAACTGAGTTTCATTTATGATGCCGAAATTAAATACTTTAATGACATTCACATGTTGAAGAAATTTGCCATACCTAAACCAGATCTCCAAGATATTCTTGGACCTATCCTCCATAATGACGAGTGTAATCCTCCACCACAAAAGTAAACTCACTCAGAAACTTTTGATCAAATTCCAACTTCCACAGTGGTGAAAGGATTGAAAATGACCACTGGACTTTTAAAAAACTTGATACCCAAAATTCTACCAGGCTTATCAGTATTCTCAATTAATGTGAATGGCTTAAACCATGGGTCCTCAAACTTTTTAAATAGGGGGCCAGTTCACTGTCCCTCAGACTGTTGGAGGGCCAGACTGCAGGTGGCAGGATGAGTTGGCTGCTAAGCAGGACAGGCAGTGGCAGCAAAAACACCCAACAGGCCAGATAAATGTCTTAGGCAGGCCACATGTGGCCCATAGGCTATAGTTTGAAGATGCCTGGCTTAAATTGTCCTCTACAGAGGCACAGGTTGGCTGACTGGATACAAAAATTCAGGCCAGATAACTGTTGCATACAAGAATCTCATCTTACCTTAAAAGATAAATATAGACTAAGGGTGAAGGGATAGTCATCTATATTTCAGGTAAATGGAAATCAGAAAAAAGCAGGTGCTGCAATTATATTCATAGATACATTTGGCTTTAAACCAACAAAATTAAGGAAAGATAAGGATGGTCATTTCATATTTGTTAAGGGTAACACTCAACATGATGAGATTTCAAATACTAACATTTATGCACCGAACCAGAATACACCTCAATTTATAAGAGAGACTCTAACATAGATAAAAAACTTAATTTCCTCTAGCACCATAATACTTAGAGATGTTAACACTCCTTTGGCAGTATTGGATAGATTATCCAATAAGAAACTCAGTAAAGAAATTTTATATTTAAACTTAACCATTCAGCAATTGGATTTAGCAGAAATCTGCAGTACATTCCATCCTAACAAAACTGAATACACATTCTTCTCATCAGCCCATGGAACATTCTTCAAAATTGATTATGTTTGGATCACAAATCTAACCTCAGCAAATTAAAAAGAATAGAATTATTCCTTGCATCTTCTTGGACCATCATGGAATAAAAGTTGAATTCAATAACAACAGGAATCTGCAGACTCATACAAAAACATGGAAACTAAATAACCTTAGGCTGAAGAATAGCTGGGTCATGGACAAGATTAAGAAGGAAATTACCAAATTTTTGGAACAAAACGATAATGAAGATACAAATTACCAGAACCTCTGGGATACTTAAGACTGCAAAGGCACTCTTAAGAGGGAAATTTATAGCATTGCAAGCCTTCCTGAAAAGAATGGAAAGAGAGGAGGTTAACAACTTAATGTGGCATCTCAAGCAACTGGAAAAGGAAAAACATTCTAATCCCAAACCCCACAGAAGAACAGAAATAACCAAAATTAGAGCAGAATTAAATGAAATTGAAGAAAAAAAGGATTATACAACAGATCAATAAATCAAAAAGTTGTTTTTTTGAAAAGGTCAATAAAATAGATAAACCTTTGGATAATGTAACCAGGAAAAAAAGAGTAAAATCTCTAATTTCATCAATCAGAAATGACAAAGATGAAATAACAACCGACTCCTCAGAAATTCAAAAAATCCTTAATGAGTATTATAAGAAACTCTATTCTCCAAAATATGAAAATCTGATGGAACTAGACCAATACTTGGAAGCACACCACCTTCCTAGACTTAGCCAGAATGAAGTGGAAATTTTGAACAGGCCTATATCAAGCTCTGAAATAGAATCAATTAACCAAAATCTCCCCAAAAAGAAAAGTCTGGGACCAGATGGCTTCACATTAGCATTCTACCAAACCTTTAAAGAGGAACTATTACCTATATTACTTAACCTTTTCCAAAATCTAGAAAAAGAAGGAATACTACCCAACACATTCTATGAAGCAAACATCACCTTGATCCCCAAACCAGGAAAAGACCCAACAAGATAAGAAAATTATACACCAATATCACTAATGAATATTGATGCAAAAATATTAAACAAGATCCTAACAAACAGAGTCCAGCAACACATCAAACAAATTATACACCATGACCAAGTTGATTTCATCCGAGGATCTCAAGTTTGGTTCTATATATGTAAATCTATAAATATAATTCATCACATAAACAAAATAAAAAACAAAGACCATATGGTTCTCTCAATTGATGCAGAAAAAGCTTTTGATAATATCCAGCATCCTTTCATGATTAGAACCCTTAAGAAAATTGGTATACAAGGACACATTTCTTAAACTGATAGAGGCCATCTACAGCAAACCCACAACCATTGTTATATTGAATGGAGTTAAATTGAAATCATTTGCATTCAGATCAGGAACCAGGCAAGGATGCCCATTGTCTCCACTGCTTTTTAACATTGTAATGGAAGTCTTCTCTTAGCTATTGCAATCAGGCAAGAAAAGGCGATTAAGGGTATCCATTTAGAGTCAGAGGAGATCAAACTTTCATTCTTTGCAGATGCTATGATTGTATATCTGGACAACACCAAGGATTCAACTACAAAAATCTTAGAAGTGATCAAGGAATACAGCAGCACCTCAGGTTACAAAATCAATACTCACAAATCTGTAGTCTTTATATATACCAAGAATAGTCAAACTGAAAAAATAGTCAAGAACTCTATTCCTTTCACAGCAGTGCCAAAGATTAAATAATTTGGGTGTTTCCCTAACAAAGGACATGAAAGATCTCTATAGAGAGAACTATGAAACTCTAAGGAAAGAAATAGCTGAAAATGTTAATGAATGAAAAAATATTCCATGCTCATGGCTAGGAAGAATCAACATTGTTAAAGTGTCCATATTACCCAAAGTAATATACAATTTTAATGCAATCTTATTAAAGCTCCACCATCATCCTTTAAGGACCTTGAAAAAAATAATACTTCATTTTATACGGAATCAGAAAAAAACCTGGAATAGCCAAGACATTACTCAGAAATAAAAACAAAGCAGGAGGAATCACACTACCAGACATCAGACTACACTATAAATTGATAGTGATCAAAACTGCATGGTACTGCATAAATTGATAGTGATCAAAACTTCATCAAAAACAGAGAGGTTGATGTATGGAACAGAATGGAGAACCAAGAGATGAACCCAAATAGCATTATTTGATCTTTGACAAGCCAATTAAAAACATTCAGTGGGGAAAAGATTCCCTATTTAACAAATGGTGCTGGGCAAACTGGCTGGTGACCTGTAGAAAACTGAAACTGGACCCACATCTTTCACTATTAACTAAGATAGACTCTTGTTAGATTAAAGATTTAAACTTAAGACATGAAACTATAAAAATACTAGAAGAAAGTACAGAGAAAATTCTTGAAGAAATTAGTCTTGGCAAATATTTTATGAGGAGAACCCCACAGGCAATTGAAGCAGCATCAAAAATTCACTACTGGGACCTGATCAAACTAAAAGCTTCTGCAGAGCCAAGAACACAGTAAGTAGAGCAAGCAGACAGCCCTCAGAATGGGAGAAGATTATGTCTCCAACAAAGGTTTAATAACAAGAATCCACAGACAACTCAAATGGATTAGCAAGAAAAGAACAAGTGATCCCATGTCAGGGTGGGAAAGGGACTTGAAGAGGAAATTCCCTGAAGAAGACAGGTGCAGGGACTACAGACATGAAAAAATGCTCATCATCCTTAAGCATGAGAGAAATGCAAATCAGAACTACTTTGAGATATCATATAACTCCAGTAAGATTAGCCCACATCACAAAATCCCAAAACTAGAGATGTTGGCATAGATGCAGGGAAAAGGGAACATCTCTACACTGCTGGTGGTAATGCAAACTAATACATTCTTTTTGGAAACATGTTTGAGAACACTTAGAGAACTAAAAATAGACCTGCCATTTGATCCTACAATTCCTCTTCTGGATCCAGAAGACCAAAAATCACACAATAACAAAAATATTTGTACCAGAATGTATATTGCAGCCCAATTTATAATTTCTAAGTCATGGAAGAAGCCTAAGTGCCTATCGAACCACAAATGGATCAATAAATTGTGGTATATGTGCACCATGGAATATTATGCAGCTTTAAAGAAAGATGGAGACTTTACCTCTTTCATGTTACATGGATGGAGCTGGAACAAATTCTTCCTAGCAAAGTATCTCAAGAATGGAAGAAAAAGTATCCAATGTACTCAACCCTACTATGAAAATAATTTATAAGTACTCACACTTCCAAATGAAAGCTATAACCCAAGCCCAGGATGAAGGGGAAAGAGGAGAGGGAGGGGACAGGACTAGGGAGGATGGGTGGAGGGAGGGTAATTGGTGGGACCACACCTACGGTGCATTTTACAAGAGTAAATGTTAAATCTACTAAGGGTAGAATATAAATATCTTAACACAATAATTAAGAAAATGTGGTGAGAATATGTTAACCAGTTTGATGAAAGTATTTCGAATTTTATATAAAACCAGCACATTGTACCCCATAGTTGCATTAATGTACCCAGACATGATTAAAAAAAAAGAGAAAGAAACAAAAAGTAGCTGGGCATTGTGGAGGGCACCTGTAGTCCCAGCTACTTGTGAGACTGATGCAAGAGAATTGCTTAAGCCCAAGAGTTGAAGGTTGCTGTGAGCTGTGATGCCATAGCACCCTACCTAAGGTGACATTGTGAGACCCTGTCTCAAAAAAGAAAAAAAAAATTATGTCTTAGAAAGAATAGCCTTTACTAAATAATGTTCATTGTCCAGGTGTTTAGATAACCATGGTTTGGATTTAATCACTTAATAGCATGCCCTGGAATCACAACTTTTCTCTTAATATTGAGGTCCCTACTCCATGGAGGTCAGAGACCATAGTGGATTCTGTGGTAGGCCACCTAGGACTTGTGTGCTTGTTTCTGGTCTACTGGCAGCTAAATGCTGACCTTTCTGGGAATCACCTCAACTAAAGGAATCCAGCTCACCTACAGTAGTGTCCCCCCAAAAAGCATATAATCCATTGTATGGCTGACCAAGTGGAGCTGGCTGTAAAGGCCTGTTTTTTGCTTCTTATTGGAACAACTCTGCAGGGGGCCACCCTGCTCCAGAGCTCTCTGGGGAGCCTTGTGTCAGTGTATCGCAGGTCCCCTTTCCCCCTGCCTCTTCTTGCTCCTCTCTGCCCTCCCAAGAGCTGTCCTCATGCATGCGCCCTCTATACCTCCTGCATGCCCATCTCAGGGCCTGCTCCCAGGGAGCCCCAGCTGCAGCAGATGCTGTGTGATAAAGCTGTTGAACATGGGAGGCTGCCACCAATCTTTGATATTGGCAGGCTCAGCTTTATTGCAAAGTAAGGCTGTTTTTGCATTCCAGGTATTGCTAAGGGAGTGATTTTAAACTAGGGGTGATTTTATCCTCCAAGAGACAGTTGTAGATAGTTTTTGCTGGTCACAACTGGTAGAGGTCAGGGTGCTGCTGGTGTCTGGTTAGGAGAGGTCAGGGATGCTGGTAAATACCCCACAGGCACAGGACAGCCCCACAGCAAGAATTATCCAGCTCAACATATAATGCTGAGGTTGAGAAAATGTGGTCTAAGAGATTCCAGTGGAACAATCATAGCAGAGAATTTCTAGAGAATGGATTACCCATGAAAACTCCCTGCGTGCCTAGTGTTCTAGGTGGAGTATGCATCAGGATTTCCAGGAGGGATTGTTCAGATACATATTACTTGGCCCCATCCCCAGAGGTCTCTGATCCAGTAGGTCTAGGAACCATGGCAGGACCTGATAGTATGTACTTCTAATAACTTTCTGGGTGATATTAGCCTGTTGGCCTGGGGACCCCTTTGAGAATCCCTTATGCCTGGCGGTCTCATCTGAGGTCTGAGATGCAGATCCGGGTGTGTGCCCCTGGGTTGGGAGGAGCTGTGCTTCTCCTGCTGGGCCTTTGCTCAAGTCACACACCTCCTGCTTTGAGCTTTATTTTCTCTATTGCATATTCTGATATTCTGTTTTAATTTGGGTTATTGTTTTCCAACTGCACTCCTATCTTTCTTTGATAGGAGGGGGCATCTGGGCAG
Source organism: Galago senegalensis (assembly GCA_963575145.1). Lineage (NCBI taxonomy): Eukaryota > Metazoa > Chordata > Mammalia > Primates > Galagidae > Galago > Galago senegalensis. Next base: position 31,104 of record CAUYTI010086502.1, on the reverse strand, counting down.
AGAGTGCTGTATTCCTGGGCTGCTCAAGGGGGTCCAGGAGCCTCTGTGTCTGGGAGGATGACAGTGACCACAATCGTAAGATACCAAGAATGTTCTTTCAGGGTTTCAGTTTGTATAGTCCCCATCATGGCATCAGAATACCCCACCACGTGGCTCTGTCTCCCCCAGGTTTCTGCTGAGAGTGCTAGGCAAATCTTAGGACTCAGGTTCCACATGGCCACTGTTGGGTCACAGGTAGCCTCTGGTGAGTATCCTACATAGACTTAGGTCAGATCCTATGCCCTAGTGTCAGGAGACTGAGGCAGAAGTGGGAGGGTGGCCACCCAGTAATGGTTGAGGGTCTGCCCTGAACTGGTGCTGCAGGGGCTGGTGACATCTGTGGAACAGGCCAGCTGGAGCTGGCCAGGCAGAGGGATAGATGAGGTCAGCACAGGCCATTGTGAAGCATTTTGACTCATAGTAAGGACTTGCTTTATTGATTGATTGATTTTAGAGACAGGGTTTTGCTTATTGCCCAAAGTGGTCTTGAACTCACGGCTCCAAACAATCCTCTCCACTTGATCTCCCAAGAAGCTGGGACTACAGGCATGCCACCACCCCTCACAGGACATTCACTGTTGCTCTGAGTAAGTTGGGCAGTCACTGTGTTTGTATAGACAGGTGCCATAGACTGGCTTTTCTCTAACTCATTACTCTGAGAATAGGCAGCAGGGTGCCAGGGCAGAAGAAGAGAGACACTGTGGGGTGGGGGGCTGCTGAGAGGGGATGATGAGAATTTGGTGCTGGGAGGTGGCAGTGGGCATGGTGAAAAGTGAATAGATCACGTGAATATCTTGAAAGGCTGACCTCACCTGCTCAAAACTATTCTGAGGGCTGACTCTGGCTGCTGAACTGCCCTGTAGTGCTGGGGGACATGCAGAAGGTTAAAGATGTTTTCTTATTAGATCACCAATGTATTTAATTACCATCATTGTGGATTGGGTTTCCCAGGGGTAGATCTTGAGAGATGAGGGTTCATGGGAAGGTGATTTACTGGGTAGTGTTCCCAGGAGACCCCAGTGGTAGAGGATGAGAGAAGTGTAGGGTGATCAGCTGCCCCAAGTTTGCCCCAGACCCAGTGGTTTCTGGAATATGAAGCTTTCAGTGCTAAAATGGGGGCATCCTGGGTGCAAACCAGAGTGGTTGGTTACCCTAGCTAGGGGAAAAGGGTGGGGAACCATTCAAGGTATAACCAACAAGGTTTCAGGGAAGGTAACTTGGACTCAACCCCTCAGGGAGGAAATGGCTGGGTATTTATGCCACTGCCTCACTCAGTTGTGGATAGAGGGTGAACCCAAACTGTAAGGTATTCTGGCTTTTCTTCTACAGGCAAAGGGGTGCCTGGTAGTCTCAAGATAGTCACAGCCAGGGAGGGGCAGAGGATGGCGTTTTGGAGAGAAGGACATAGGAGCCTGCTCTGGGGAAGAGCAGAACCTGGCTGCCTCTGCTGCAACTCCTCACTAACTTTCATGTTCATTACCCTGGCATAAAAGCATAAAGCTTCTGAGGGTTTTTCTTGATCTCTAGGAAATTCTCTAAATACTGAGAAACCAAAGAATTCTTGGTTTGTTTTTGTGTTTGTTCTCTGTATGAACTGCCTATACAGCCACGACCTTGGACTCCACAATAAGCAAGAACGTGCAGACCCTTGCTCAGGACTTGCCCGAAGCTCCTGCAGTGGCCTCCCTTCTCAAAGGAGATTCTGCTGCAGGAGGAGGAGGATGGGAGCCTGGCAGGATTGTGCCAGCTGCAAACATTGAGGCTTAAAGCAGAGACAGCCCTTTTTATCTTCCAGCTGAAACCCACTTGGCAGAAGGTTACTGTACTGACTTTCTTTGCAACACTGTCAAGGACACTACTGGCATTTTTGGCTATTATAGTAATTTATCATCAGGTGACCAGTTTAATATGAAGTGTGCCAAAACTTGTTTGATGCCTCTAGGAATGGTGGAATGACACGTGGGTAAGGTAGATTAATTAAGGCAACTTGGTACCATCATCACAGAAATTTACACATACATTTCACCTCTCTTAAGGCAATGATAAGTTATGTTGTTGAAGTTGTGTAATTTTGTTCCATAATCAATATAGGGCTATTATATTAATTGAATGATATAGAATTAGAATGTAAGGATTATTAGCCATTGTATATCTTCTCAAGATACTTAAAGGAATAAAAAGAAAAAAAGAGAGAAAAATAAGAAATGAAAAGAAGAGAAAGAAAGAAAAGAAAAGAGAAAATATAGCAGCTGAGCACATTTAAGTGGGGGAAATTTGGGCTTTATTTCCAAAAAACTAAGGCAGGGAAAAAATTTACCTTAAATTTTTATTTCTTTTCCCTAAGCTAGTAGGACTCAAATAGATAGATTTCACTGAGGTAAGTTGCAGTTCCCTTTCACTGACTTAAAAATGCTGTAAGGCAGGGGCGGCACCTGTAGATCAAAGAAGTAGGGCACCAGCCCTATATACCAGAGGTGGCGGGTTCAAACCCTGACCCATCCAAAAACTGCAAAAAAGAAAAAAAATGCTATAAGGAAGCCATTGTAAGCCTTGTGCTCATTAACTTTCTTCACTATTGTTGGCATATGTTCAGGACTCTTGGGTTTTCTGGTTTGAGCTGTAATGTTCACAGTTATCTTTACCTCGCTTGCCACTATGCCCCCAAGCTCTACAAGCCCACTTTCTCACACAAAGGGCAGGGAAACAGCAGTCAGGAAAGAGGCATAAGGGCATCTGAGAAAACTTCCCATGGAAGGGAAATGGAATGTGGGCAAATTATTCACCAATGCATTAACTCAATCCATCTTTATGGAATTTCTACCATGTTCCAGCTGATGCTGAGCCCAGAACTGCAAGGGGGACCGAAAGGCAGGCGCTGCCTAACGTTGGATGGGGATGACGAGTAAACGGACAAGTGCAGTGGTCTGCGTACCTAGGAGCTTAGAGCCTCTCCAGAGGGCAACAAGGAGCCTGTGACATTTGGGGGAGTCTGAGAAAGTTCCTGGAGGAAGTGGTGCCGGGGCTGAGTTTTGAATAGTAGGTGAAAGAGCTTTTTCAGGACTTCCAGGTGGAGGAAGCAGCTTGTAGAAAGACCTGGACGTGAGAGGTGAGCGTAGCAGGAGGAATTCATTAATATGGTTGGAAAACTTCTCACGCTGTTGCTAAGAGGCATTTGCGCTTCTGCTCAAGCTGCTAGTTTTTCTTAGTGACCTTCTTCTGCAAAGTACTACACACTCACGACCCTGGACTCTTGCTGTGTCTTGTTAATTCAAGTGCCCTTTTCATTAGGTTTGACTTCCAAGTGGTCTAAATGGGCTTCCCCTGAGAAAGAAACAACTGCACTGCAGAAGGTTTTTCTTTTCCTTTTGGGTAACTGGCCTAAAAGAAATAAGATTTATCCTTTGTCAACATAATTCGTGTGGAGTCTTTATTAGCCTCTTAATTAACTTTAGGGAAAAAAGGAAAAAGCTAAACTTTAAAAGGGTTAAGGTTTTTACATCCACAAAACTTCCTGTACTGCCTTCCAAGTCTTTGCTGACTATCACTCTTGGTTAAATGAATGACTTATTTTACAAAGACTTGTGACTATATTTTGAGCAAGTGTTTTAAAGCCTTGATATTTAACAAACTTTCCAGAGCCAAAATTTCAAATTACATCAGACTAATTTTTTGATATTGGGACTACTCAAAGACCAAGAGAGACACATTAGGCTTACTTGGGTATGTCAAAATTATACAGGAAACATTGTCAAATATGAAAGGAATTTAACTTTCTTTGACTTATACCACATATTTATGTAAATGTGTTATGTGAAATCAGCACATTGTACCCCATAAATGTATTAATGTATACATGATCTATGTGTTTATGATTTAACAAAAAAGTACAATAAAAAATGTTCAAAAATTGCAAAAGTTTCTAAGATTTTAATGTCTTAGTATTTTTTATCAGTAGTAATTATGATTGTTCTAAGTTAAATTATTAAAATATGATATAATTTATCATATTTCTTTTGTGGCTAGTCTAAGACTTGTCATCAGTGACTATTTTTTTTTTTACTTTGATTCTTTTCAAAAATCAGTTTATTGTCAACTGCAGTCCAAAATTTGCTTCTCCTTTAAAGAAAGTCATGGAAAGGATGATGATAAGTACTCTCGAAAACAGATTTCTGATTATTTTAGAAATCCTACCATTGCACTAGGTAGAAGCTTAATAAATTGCTATCCCAACTTCAAACAGAACAACAGTTACTTACATGGGCTAGACTAATAGAGGATTGAAATTTTTTTAAAGAGTTTTTGTTTAAAATGTTACTGATTCTTTGTGTTTTGTTTTCCAGAGTCAAGACAAAAATTAAGTAAATAGCAAAGTTTATCTGATATCTCCAGAATTTGAAAACCATTCAGTCTCGCTGGCCCCAATCTGCTCTCCATTTTAAACGCCCTGCTGCTAAAACTACACAAACACCCCAGGTGCTATCTTAGAAGAGATGGGCATGGGAGACTGTAAGGGCTGATTGTGAGGGATGAAATTAATCCAGACCTTCCAAATCAAGGAAGGGTATATAGATGCCTAAATAGCCGGCAAACTGGGGACCTTCACTGTGGGGCCATTATGTGGCTCCCTTTCCATCCATCCCAACCATAAAGAATCTCCTGCTTCCCATATATTTAAAGGAGTCTTACAGAGAGAATATCAGAATATCTGCTAGCAAAAGCTTCTAGAGATAGCTATTCCCAGGGTTATGCAAATAGAGGTATAAGAAGGAATGTATAGGTTACCTTAGGACAAATTACTGAAGAGACTAAAAAAATTGTGGCACTACAACAATCTTGGCTTAAATGGTTTAAAAAATGCTTATGATTTATATAGAAAATTGTTATAAATCTGCAGTAAAAATCATGACTACCGTAGCTCCAAAATGCTTAGAAACACGTTAATTTTGTAACCTTGATTTTGGCATTTGGTTTTTGCTTACCTGTTGCTTGAAATGTTTTAGAGTATTGCTAAGTACCTGCCTACTTCCATCGCCATCTGGCCTAAAATGTTTAATTGGCTGTAAGGCTTTTGGCTCAAAGTCTCTTGGTCACGGGGTTCTGGGTGGACCAGGGCAGGTAGTCGCACCACCCTAGCAACAATGGGACAAAGTAAAAGTTTGGTCATCAGTGCTGCCTCTGGCAAACCTTAGCCAAATTGGGGAGAATTGTGAACTATAATTAAATCTTAAGGCTTCCACCTACTGAACTGACCTCCCCTTAGTTAAGAGGATACCAGAAAAACCTTGAAGCTCAGTTCCTCAACATCAAGGGAAGGGAAGTTGGACTGGTCTCAGACAATAAGATACTAAATTATTAACAGGAGCTCGGGCCAGGCAGAGCAAAGATTAAATCATCTGCAGGCTATCAATTTGCTTAACACATCTCTTGAGTTGGTATATTGTGGTTTGTCTCTGATTAGCAGACTTCCTTCTCTTAAAATATTCTGAGCCTATAGACAAAGCTTAATTCCTTTGACTAATTACAAATCAAAGACTCTTTGAACCCACTTATAACCTATAGGCCCCCACTTTGAGATGTCCTGCCTTTGCAGGCTAAACCAATGACTATTTTCCATGAAGTGATTTATGATTTTATTCGCAATTCTTGTCTCTAAAATGTATAAAACCAAACTAACACAGCCATCATGGGACCCCTTGCTCAAGACTTCTTAGACTTGGCTACCTGGGAAGCCATCCCAAGTATTGGGCTCAGAATAAACCTCCTTAGCACAGTGACTGCCACACTAGAAACAAATATTTTTCCCCCTTGGGGCCATGGTATTTTATTATGAAACTGGAATAAAACCTTTGAAAACAAAATGGTCCTTTCTAATTTAATGAAAAAAAATTTTTTTTTCTGTTTATGAGTCTTATATAACTCATGTGGTACTAGAATCAATTTTATACTTCATGTGAGTTGTATGTGACCTCCATCATACTTAATGATTTGTTTTTTAAGAATTAAGTCTTTCATCATTCCACAAGTATTTATTGGTGTCTAGAATGGATCTTGGGGGGGGATGGTGGGATCATGGATGATCACCTCTTAATATTACCCCCTAAGTATGTGCAACAATATCACATCAACACATACTATCATATCTGTTTCATTCAAAGAGCTGCCAGGCAAATATTCAAGGGGAAATGTGCAATCAGAAGTTATGATAATCAAAGAACACTGTCCAGCAATTGTGGGGCACTCCTGGCTGGAGCAGACTGACAGGAGGTGGGGAGACAAGCTGATTGACAGTGAATGCAATGAACGGAAGCTTCACAGCACATAGGCATGCTATAGACCTTCTTAACTATCCACCAGTTCTACATGCTTCATGAGACTCTTGGCTCAAAACTAGTGTGACTTAAATACAACTCTCATGGCAGTTAATGTGTTCAATTATTTGACAAAGTTTGTGTTTTTTTCCTCTTAATAGCAATGACAATAAATGTTAGGATAAACAATTTGGGGAAGAACTTTTTTCCAGATTTGCACTAACATAATTGGGGAAGAACAGTGGTATGGCTTGCTTATGAATGATCCTTTCCTATAGCAAGAAGTCAGCATTTTTTAGAGGGCTAGAAAGTGCCAGCCTAATGCAGTGCACCACCTAATATAACCCATCAATTTAAGGAAGGAATTTGGGGACTTTAGAGTGAAATTCAATATGGCAGAGGTGTAAAATTCAAATATTATGCAAATTAATATTAGATAACAGGGTAGTGAGCACATGAATCATCTTGTCTCTTTAGATATTTGAACTTTATCTTACCAGCCATTATAGGATGTCTTAGGTGAAACTTCCCAGGTAGACTAAAAGGAAGCATGCATGGAGGAAGTTTATTGGGGACTGGCATCAACACTTTTTGGAAATTGGAAGGAGAATGTAAACTGTCACAAAAGCTTCATCTGATCCCAGGGGAGCTCTAGAGCTGGCATGGCTCAGCATTGTTCCATCTTGAGGCAAGAGAGTCATGTTTTGACTCCAAACTAATATCTTTATGACCAGGCATTAGGTGCAGGTTGCCCTCAAGTAAGGATGGTCACCTTGTGTGGTATAATAAATACAGTAGAACCTCCATAGTTGGCCACCTCCCTACATTGACCACTTCTTTAAGTTGGCCTAATTTTCGTAGACTGGACATGTACCACATGTACTCAATGGAAGACTGACATCTATATATTGACCATCTCTGTAAGTTGTATCTTGGACGATGACACATGGTATTAATTTGACTTATTTTGACCAATTAAAGGCCACTTTACACCATGGAGTAGAAGGTGTGGGCTTTGCTCTTTGGCTGTATTATTTTTTCTTTAATATAAGTTCTTTTTTCATGTTTTATTAGTACCACATGTTGGATTAGACTCAACATCCTATTGTTTATCATGTGATTCAGAAGATTTGTTTTCCAACATGAGGGACTGGTATGAATTGTAGGTACATCCTATGATTACTGAAGTTTTTACAGTTAATTAAGATATGATGCCCCTAAGGACAGAACTCAAAGAGCTGAATTTGAAGGAAAAGATTAGTCTTCTATATTTTCTGGAAAGCAGCAACCAAAGAAAGTTAGCAGAATTTGGTATCAGGCAGACCACGGTTAGTGACATCCCAAAACACAAATAGTTGGGGAGATATGGATCATAAGGAAAGCCAAGACCCATAGTGGAACAGGTCTGTTAAACTGGTGGAAACAAGTGAGGACAAGCTAATGCCCAAATCTCTGGGCTGGTTAGTTAAGAAATTCACATGGGAATTGGGGATGGCAGATTTCCAAGCATCAGGTGGTTGGCTCAAGAAATTTAAACTGTGATGAGATTTCTAGAAAGGCTTGTGTGGTTAATCCAATGATATTCCAGTGGAAGTTATGGAAGACTTCATCAAAAAGTTCCTGGACTTCACCACCTGTAATGCTGGTGATTGTGGACTTTTTTCCAAGCAAATGCCTGATAGGAGCCTTATTATAACAAACGACAAATGTTAAGAGTGGAAAAAATCATTTCCAAAGAGCATTTCACAGTTATACTTTGGGCTAGCTCACCTGAAGAGCAAGTAAAAGCCCTTGGTGACTGGTAAATTGAAAAAGCCATGTGCATTCAAGATCCTTAAACCTTAAGACTTCTCCATCACTTGGAGATCAAACAAATGCACATGGATGATTAATGTTCTATTTGAGGAGTGAATAAGGGGAATCAACTGAGAAATGAAGGAGAAGAAATGGTCTATTCTACTGACAGTAGACAACTGTCCTGGCCAGTAAAGAGTGAATCATCTCAAAAAACATTATACCAAAATTTCTGCATTCAAACATGACCTAAATAATCCAACCTCTTGACCAAGCCATCATTAAACATTCAAAATGCACTACTGAGCTCAGCTCCTACAGCGAGTCATTATTAAAACACAAACTTGTGGTCCTTCCGTGGAAGCAACTTCATCTGATAATGCTCTGAATGCTGTCCTCTGGATCAGTTCTGCTTGGAATAAAGTTCATCCAGTAACAATACAGAAGTGTTTCCAAAAAGTTGCATTTGCTATAGCCCAAGAGCACAATGTTTTGGCCCCATAAGACAGTCCATCTTTCATGGCAGAGTTCTAAATCAAATGAATAGATGTTGAAGGTTTTGTGAAAATGGATGATGAGGTGGAAACCTGTAATGAACCTGATCTCTAAGCAATTTTCTAAGTGATATTGACTCAAATACAGACCAGAGTAAGAGTGCATGAAGCAGCTGATGAAGAGGCAGAAGCAGGTGAAATGACACAAAAATTGCAGACTCCAAAAGAAGAGGATGCCAGGTGACTGATAGTGCAATTAAAGTCAACTGCTGGGGAAAAATGCCCAGTATGCTGAATGGTGTAGCCAGCATTGAGAATGCCTTTCTCCATTTACATCTGTAATAAGAATAAGAAACAGACCAAGACTGACTTTTTCTTTTCTTTCAGAAAGAATTATTAAACCAGGAGAAAAGAGTAAATGTGTGATACTGTATGTGTGATTTTACAGGGTTTTAATTGTGTCTGATTTAGTATGATATTTTCTAGTAAAAGCTGTACAACAAAGTAAAGTTCATGTACATATCAGTATAGTGGGCCTAGTTCCTTATGTTGACCACCACTTTATATTGACCAGTCTGTGACAGTTCCTTGGAGGATCAACTTACAGAGGCTTTACTGTTCATCTGGGCTTTGCTTTCAATTTCTGATACAGACCTCCTAACACTCACAACTGACCCCCTGAGTCCTGAGCCCTAAAGAAGGCATTTGGGTAGCAAACAACAGCATACACTAATGTCCACCCCTTGTGCTACTTGTTCCCTATTGGTTTTTAAATATGAGTGGCTTATTGATATCCCTGAGGGATGATTTTCCACTGGGGACTCAGCTTTGGTCTCTTTTGCCAGTAGACTGAATGTTTTGTGGTGGCAATGGCTAGATCATCTGTGGAGAATAGAAGCCAGTGCACACCTCTGCTACCATAGCTACTTTGTTCATGTTCCCATGGTGCCAGGCCTTGGGTGGCTGGTGACAGAGCATGGCTGGCTGATCTGTTTGTATGGTTGCAGAGTCCTCCTTCCATGGTGGATGCTGTCTGCCAGTCATGACCATGAGACTATGAGATACAAATATCTTCATGTTTCTCTCACCTACCCCCATCTAACAGGGCAACATGAGTATCTCCTTATTTTCTGATCTTGGGCAATGTGTACCAATGTCATTGAAATACTTAAGTATTTTCTTTTCTGCATTGTAAGATTGATTGCTCAAATAAAGGGTTCTATGTCATTTTAGAAAGGACTAGAGATTCCATAAGTGAGGATGCTTGCCATAGTACTTCAAGATTCTTCCCCCCAGAGACCTGGACTCTCCTTGGAGTGTAAGATTTTTCTGGACGCTTAAGTCCAGAAACTAGGAAGGTGGGTGTGACATTTCACTGGGGCAAATATCCTCAGTCCTGGGATCATCCATACACTGACTGTACAGACCGAATATCACCTCTGTTGTCTACTCATCTATGTTGTCTAAATGACATGTTCTATACCTCCAGAGCTTTCTGGCTGCTACAAAGACCTTGCATTTAGTAGGAAAATTATCCCTTCTTGCTAATAGTTAAGTGATCCACCCACCCTTTATTATTTTGGGATTTTTACCATCTATATGCTATGGGGAAGTATTTACTCATACCAAACCCAGCTTTGTAACATCATCTCCTGCTCTCACAGTTGACCTACAAAGTACAGTCATTTCTGAGATTCTCAGCTATATGATTCAGTTATCCGTGTAGCCACTGCATTTCTTACTGTTTTATAAAAAGTATCCTTCATGATGCCCACAGACTACAGTCAGATGATTCATTTTCTAGCCCTGAATGGTACATTCTCTCTACCTTGTTCATTTCTCTGAGCTCTTGATCCTATCTTCTACTGTCTCCATGGCCTTTCTGCCATATTGACATCACCCACATGGACTATTGCTTTCTCCAAGATTCAAGAACTACTCAGCCATGATGGGGTCACTGCTAGGATGTTTAATCTGTATCATAGGAGGGTACTTCCATGTCAATAAGCTCTTCTTTAGGCAACTTTTCTACCTCCCTTGACTCAGCACCTTCAAGATGCACCCCCAGCTATCACCTCCTTCACCTCCTGCTGGTACATGTCCCCAGGTCCTGTGGCTTGTTCAGGATATAATTTTTTCCTTGATTAGTAAGCCTGTAACCTTACTGGCAGGTTGTCCCATGACTTAACACTTGTTATTGGTCTAGTCGAAAAGGGAACATAGGGATAGGCCCTAATGGGGGCCAGTGTGGTCTTGCAGGTAGAGGCCTCTCCTCATTGTCAAGCAAGGGGAAGAGTTCTACTCTTCAACAGGAAAGAGTAGGCTGCTTTGGCATGTGAGACTTTGGAGGGGAGTAGCAATCAAGACATCAAGTGCATCAGCTCATATATCCCATCTTGCTTCCCAGGGCCCTGATCTTGGCAAAGAAGACTGGCTGGGGCTGAGAATTTAATGTCCTCTGAAGTTCAGCTGCTCTTATGAGCACATCCTGGGCTTGATCCTAGGCCTTTCTTCCCCACCCCCCCACCATAGATTAGACACGCTCTCCATCATGCTATTGAAGCTCCTTAGTTTTTCATTGCTTTTCTTCAGTGCAGTGATTGCACCCCAAATTAGATATCCAGTTCCGTATTTCCCATGATTTCTGCTTTCCCAAAGTTTGTCAAGGACTACGCTAATTCTCACTCTAATCCACTCCTATCTTTTGGTATGCCTGCCACTGCAGGCAGGAAAAATTTTAGTAATTTCACTGCCACAGGATGCCTGTGACTATTATGCTCCATTTGCCACTGGTGATGGGGTTCTCACAGCCAGCCAATCAGAGGTCATCCACGGCTCCGCTTGACCCCATTTAATGATCCCCTTTTAGGGTCAGCTTCTTCAAACCACTCCTGTGGTACCCTAGGGTGTACACACTAAAATAGAGATTTATTTGAGTGCACTTATTTATTTGGAAGTGTTCATAGGAACAGCACTTTAGGAAATAAAGAAGAGGTGGAAAGAGGGAATAAGTGACCTGCAGGGCAAGTCCCACAAGGCTGACCCTTTGGATTTGTCCTCACCAATGTTGCTGGCAACTATGGAGAGTGAGTGCTCAGATATGAATGGGGATGTGGGTAGCACAGTGCAGCATCTACGGTAAGAATTCCAAACATGGAAATTAACATGATCATATTTTTTTATTTTCCTTCCTTTCTCTTTCTCTTCCGTCCTCCCTCCCTTCCTTCCTTTCTTCTTTCCTTCCTTCCTTCCTTCCTTCCAAGTCTCACTGTGCCACCCTAGGTAGAGTGCCATGGCATCATCCTAGCACACAGCAACCTCAAACTCTTGGGCTCAAGCAATCCTCTTACCTCAGCCTCCCAAGTAGCTTGGATTACAGGTACCCGCCACAACAGGGGGCTAATTTTTCTATTTTTAGTGAGTAGATCTTACTCTCATTCAGGCTGGTCTTGAAAGCCTAAGCTCAAACAATCCACCTGCATTAGCCTCTCAGAGTGCTAGGATTATAGGTGTGATGCTAGGATTATAGGTGTGAGCCACCATGTCCAGCCTACATGCTTTCTTTAAAAAAGTCATCTTGTTAGAAATAAGAAAAAAGAATTGGAAGAGTTCATGACAAATTTGTAATACCATACTAATAATGTCACTATATTTATATTTACCTACCTATGTTTGTACATGAAGGACAGTATAATTCTATTATGGAGGAACTCCAAGGCAGATAACAAGAGAAATATAAAAAATATATAGTCTACACATGGCTGTAATTCTTCCAGGATGTTGCTATGTCAAGTCCCTATAAATTTTCCCATGATTTCATTGCTAGTCAATTTCTCTTTCACTAAAGCATTTCCACCAGTGTCCCCCTGCAAGTTGAAGCCAATCAGCAAGTGCATTTCTACTTAGTAATAGCAGGTTAAACAAATTTAGAGTCTTATGTGATTTACCTGAGCATCAGGATATGGATAAAGTTATAACTTATAGTAAGGAAAAGTAGACCGAAAGCTAATGAATCCCAGCAGGTAATAAACCATGTGAGTTCCTAGTCACAGTTCAGTCTCTAGCTGTGGTGGAGAAGACAAGACAAGTGAAAATAGAAAGGGAAGCAGAATTGCAAGAAAACTCTCTCCTTTTTGCTTCATAAGCATAATTTACAAATATGCTCTTTATAAGAAGTTTAGGAAACGTAGAAATTAAAAAATAAAAACAGTATCTTATCTTACTACCAAGAAATAATCACTAAGAGTTTTAGATTCCTATTATTTCTTTTATGATAATACTTTTAAGAAAAATAGTTATATATTATGAACTTCTAACTGGTTTCACTTAATATTGTATCGTAAAAATTTCAAATTATTTTTGAAAACTCTTCACTTGATCTTAGCCAAAAGCTCAAGAAGCAATAATTTCCTAGAAGCTCTTGTTTAGTTTCAGTGTAGTACTCCATCATATAAATATGTCATATTCCCTCTTCTTGAACATTGAGGCTATTTTTTAGTCTTTTGTACTGTCATAATTGGTACTGGAAAGAATGTTATTTCACTGAAAATTTTCAATGTAGCCCTTGTTAGTAAGGAAAAATTTCTAAAAATGAAGGATTCTGGGTCAAATTACACAACTTTTTTTTTTAATACTATACTCTTGATTAAACCACCAAATTGTTTCCAGAACTGTGTTTCCATTTTTCACGTGCATGAGCAACACATGTGTGTGTTCATCTAGCAACACTCTTTTCAAATGGTGTCCTGTTTTAACTTTCCACCAATATGGCAGGAGAAAGTGTGGTTTTGTGTGGCTGTCTTGTTTTACATTTGTGACTGTTGTAAATGGTACTTCCAGAGTGGTACCTGAAAGGCAGGTGGTGCCACATAACGCCTCACCCAGTTCTCATCACTGATGTGCATTCGGCTCCAGCAATTGCAGAGACATCAAGCCAGGATGTTCCTCTGAGATGGTAGGACATTGAATCTTTGACTTCCCAGGAGGCTGTCTATACAAAAATACCTCACTTCCAGGAGCTATACTGATATAGGATAAACTGTATCCCCCACTCTGCAGATTCATCCATTGAATCTCTAACCCCAGGACCTCAGAGTGTGACTTAATTTAAAGATAGTGGCGCGTTTGCAGAGGTAGTTGAGTTAAAGTGAGTTCATCAGGGTGGACTCTAATCCAATATGATAATAATCCTTATAAAATGGGGAAATTTGGATACCAAGACACACAGAGAAGACATGAAGAAACATAGGGGGAAAATGGCCATCTATAAGCCAAGGAGAGTGGCCTGGAACAGATGCTTTCCTAACAGTCTCAGAAGGAACCAACCATCCGAGCCTTCCAGTCTTCAGAACTGTGAGACAATAAATCTACGTGGTTTGGGCTACCCAGCCTGTGGTCCTGGGTTATAGAAGCCCTAGAAAACTACTCCCTGTACATTTCAGAATCTGTTAAGTCCCATCATCTTTCTCTCCATTTGCACAGTCATTTCTGAGAAGGGTGAATGAAGAGCACGTTGAGAGAGCCTGCCTTGGCATTTAGGTCCCGTGTGCTGTGCTGGGTCCTGCTACCATCCTCCTGAGGATGCGGTGGTGTTCAACATGCAGGGAGCCCACCTTGAGAGAAGGGAAACTCAGAGAAAAATGATCCGTCAGCAAAATGCAAACTATAACCATATGGACGTGGCATCTTACACCAGTCAGTATGGCTATTATTAAAAAGTCAAAAAACAACAGATGCTGGTAAGGATGCAGAGAAAAGAGAACTCTGATATAGTATTGGTGGGAATGTCAATTAATACAGCTGCTATGGGAAACAGAATGGAGATTTCTCCAGTGTCAGAGCATGGATGGGCTGCTCCTTTGGACTCTATGTTTGGGGACTTGGTTTAATCTGCAAATTTCCCCAGATTTTTCCACTACAATGCTCAGTCCTAGATCTTGGGGACTAGTATAAGAGTTACAGCATTTTAATGGTGAGGAGGGAGAAGTCTACACCAGGATGGTTTCTCAGAAGCCATTTTAAATTAATGCCTTGGATTCAGTCTTGAAACAGAAAAGCCTTTTAACATAAACCACACAGCCACTTTCCCTCTTTTATTTTGCAATGATTAAGAGAGGATTTGAAAACCCTCTTTCCCGTTCTTTCATAGGTCTCTATTTAGAAAGTACTGTGAATGGCTAAAAATACTAGTCCCAATCATAAAATAACATTGTAACATTAAAGCATGCCAAAGATAAGTATGTAAAGAATTTGCTCCTCTGCGTACACAGATATAATTGTTTATATCCACCCTGATTTCATTGTAACTCAGATTCCTCCCACTTCTTTATCCCCCAATCCAGTGATTTTCAACTGATGTAAGATTCATGGCACACTGGTGTGCTGTGAGAGGATCATAGGTGTGTCATGGAAATTTTTGAAGACCATTAATTAAATTATTTTTGAAAGAATTTTAAAGCATAGTTAAGTATATTCTTTTTTTACTCTTTTTAAAAACATGAACATAATTTAAGTATCCTACAGAAGTTTAACTATAGGTTTGAGTGTGCTATGAGATGAAACAAGGTTGAAAACACTGCCCTAATCTATCTGCCTCCAAATATGATTGAAATATAAGATAAAGTATTTTTCTTCAAGTAAGTTAGAACCAATTTTGGAGGGATTTTTTTTTAAAGGAGAATTGGGTGAGAAGAAAGGTAGACAAACAAGTAATTCCAATACAGTGTTTATATGTTATAATAAAAATATATACAAAGACACATAGAATCCTGAAGCAGCTTAGCCTGAATCTGGAATTGCTGGGGAGCTTCCAAGGAGAGATATCTTTAGGCTGAAGTTTGAAGGATAAGAAGAAATTTTCAGGCAGTAGAGGGATAAGAGTTGTTCCAAACAGAGGTTGATGACATAGTCACCAAGTCTGACCAGGGTGCTGAGAAAAGAGGCTGGAGTCAGGAGCAAGTCGGTGATAAGTTGGAAGGCTGCTTCCACACCTTGAGTCCCTGATCCCATGTTTCAACCACTGAACCATAAGGATGGCCGCAATTGAGTCTGAAATAACAGTGTTGCTTGTCCACTGGTTTAGGGAAAGCAACTCTTTGCTCTGGGTAAATAGGAAGAACGACGATTTCATCATCTGTGTCCCGTGTCTAGGAAAGGCTGACCACCCAAAGCTGTGGGCTGGTGATATGTTTTATTTATTTGCAAGACCTTCTTAACTAGAGTCTTGTCAGTGGTTTGAGGAGCACTCTTTTCTGCTGAACATCCAGTTGAGACTGAAAGTACTTATAATCCTACTGACAATGACAGGTCCCATATTTGTCCTTGTTGCAGAAACATTGCTTGCACCTGCTGGGACTTTGCTCCAAGCTCCTGGTGTTGCCCTCCCGAGGGCAAGCTATGAGTAGCCATGGCAGCGGGTGCTCTGGCCTCCTCACTCAGCAGATGATTTCCTTCTCTGACTTCTCCTTATTACCTGGTGTGGCCTCAGAACGTGAGACAACACAGCCCTGTGCTGGTGGAAACTCCCTCCGAGTTCTAGTGATGCCTCATAGACTTCCACTCATTTTCTGACATGGGGCACAGCTTAGTCTTCTAAAAGAATTAACACAATATAAGTACATGGGCAAAATTGTCTTTTCCCACTATCTCCCTGTGAAAGTAATAATATTTCAGTAGTGCTGGTGGCATATGAGGAAGTTGACATTATAGGACTATAGACAGGTAGGTGAGAACAGGTAGAAATAGTCCACCACAAATCTTCCTCAGCTTGTATTTTAACAGACTAAAAAAAAAAAAAAAAAAAAAAGCTCAAGAGATACAGCTAGTAGAATTTAGACACCTTAGTCAACTCCTATTAAAGTACTGAGCCTCATGTTGTGTTGTAAGAAGATATTAAATGGGCCTCTTCAAAGATCAGAGTTTGAAGAAGGTGAAGAAAAGAAATGGTCTATCTGGGATGCGAATTATTATTTTTTAAAAGATAGAATTCATTTTTTGCATCCACTTCTACTTTCAGTAAGAGATCTACCTATGTAAGAGGAAAGCTCTAGCTCAAAGAACATTACTTCTTTACCTTTCCTCTCCCACCACCTTCAGCTCTTGGGAGTCATTCAATGTAAAGATGCTAAATTGAAAACCAAGGCAAGGCCACCTGATTCTATTCTTGCCTCTGGGATTTAGACTGGGCATTTAGTTTGTTTGGGGCATCAGTTTCCTCATCTCAGAGAGGAGGGGTGGTTCTTGAAAAATAGAGGAATTGTTGACAAAAACCTGCTTTGGATTTATTTTGGATAATAAGGGAAAACTGGTTAAGGATGCATAACTGATGGAAAATGGAGACATGATCATGTTACCTTAGAAACTTGAGAAGCAAAAGGAAGAGAGGCAGAATCTGTGACGAACTTACAACCAAGAGAAGAGGAAAGCTAAGAGCTGCACTCTGAGAGAGAGGGCTTACCAGGGAGGCGGTGCTCAGAAACAAGACTCTTTCCATACGGTTTCAGAGCAGTCCTATGAGAAACAGGAAGCATAATGGGCAGAGATGTGACATCTAACATAGTAAGCATGGGCTGGGCGCGGTGGCTCCCACCTGTAATCCTAGCACTCTGGAAGGCCGATGCGGTCAGATTGCCTGAGTTCAGGAGTTTAAGACCAACCTGAGCTAGAGCAAGACCTCCCTCTTTATTAAAAACAGAAAAACTCCCTGGGCATAGTGGCTCATGCCTGTAATCCCACTCTGGGAGGCTGAGGCAGGTGAATTGCTTGAGCTCAGGAGTTCCAGACCAGCCTGAACAAGAGCAAGACCCTGTCTCTACTAAAACCAGAAAAACTAACCAGGCATTGTGGCGAGCACCTGTAGTCCCTGTTGCTGGGAAGGCTGAAGCAAGAAGTTCACCTGAGCCTAAGAGTTTGAAGTTACTGTGAGCTATGACACCATGGCACTCTACCCAGGGTGACAGAGTGAGACTTTGTCTCAAAAAAAAAAAAAAAAAGTTAGCATGGCTCAAGTGATATCAAAATATAGACCCTAGATGTGCAACAGTGCCCTAATAAGGGTGAAAATGATAAATGGTTATCTTTTAAAATGCAGGCTTGATGATTATTACCTCTTCTTAAAACTCCATTCTCTGCAGAAAATATTATGACCAAGCATGTTAACTAAAATGCTATTGAACATTGTTTTTTAGTCTCCAACTCCTCGATGTTGCCTTAGATGTGTTAGGAGATGTGACACTTACAAAAGCTGTCCTTTTCCAACACCACCCTTTGCTTCTTGGATGGTGCAATGCCCCCTTGTTTTCTTAGATGCTATTTTCATTCTGTACAATGCTTACGTTAAGAATCAAACATTATGGGCATAAGTAAAATATAAAGTGCTTATTATCTTTCCCCACATGGACAATTGTTAATAATTTATTGCACATTTTTCTTGACTTCTACGTATACATAAACAATTCTATTATTATATTTAAATAAGTGATATCATATATGGTTATGCATGTATAAAGGCATAATTATATGTATATATCTTAACAATTTTCTGTTTCATTCTACCTATTATGATATTTTGGGCATCCCTGTACATAAAGCTTTTTCTCATTTATTTAAAAAACTGTTATAGTGATATGCTATGCATTATTTAAACAGTCCCTTTTTAATGTTCCTTAGATATTTTGAATATATTCCAATTATAAACAAAAACATACTTGGATGTGTGTGTTGTGCAAATATGGGCATACCTTTCTTACTGATTTTTTATTAATCACTCATTCAACAACCATTAATTAAGCACTTATTACTCATTAGAATCTGCTCAAATCTCACATGTGCTGTGATGCAGAAAACTCCCAACTCTCTTGACTAGGACAAAATTACTGCCATCTACCTCTCATCTCCCTGTCTGTACATTTTTATTTGTGTCTCTGCATTCTTTTGGCTTGTGAGCACTATACAGGCCATACCAGTTGTCTCAAATTTCAAAAAATATAATAAAGCTACACCTTTAGATTATAGATTAGAAGACTGAATACTGTTTCCCAGCAAACTCTATAACATATTTAGAACATTTCAGAGATAGACGAAGTCTTGATGAGTCAGAATGGATTACATAAAACCAGGCCAGGCCAGATTATCCACATTTTCTTAGAAGGTTTTTTTAATATGGCAAAGATACATCAGGGAATGTTGTAGAGAAAAAGTGTCTGGATTCTTCTCATAGTGACAGAGGAAAAAGGTTTTCAACAATAGTGTCAATAGGTAAATTTATAATTGGTTTTAACAATTGTGTCTAAAGAGTAGAGATTAATACATCAAAATCAACTGAGGGGAAGATAGAGCCTTTATAGAGAGCCATATAGAGATAAACCCCAGGATCTGAAGTTTTTCCTATCCAGTGTACAGTAGAAAAGTCTTTCTAAAGGCTCATAAGCATGTCAACAACAGAATAATAAAGCTGCCGGATTCTTTGCTTTTTGTAGAGTAGATCTTCATTTGCTGAGTTGTGGTCCCGGGGACATGCTGGTAGTTTATGACAGGAAGGGGTGGATTATATAGCTGCTCCATTTTAGGCAACTTTTAATTTTCTCCTTTCCTCTGAATTGATTAGACAAAGCTAAGAAATGATAATTCAGATATTTTAACACAGAAAAAATTCACCTGTCGTAGCCCGGTGTTTTCTCCTACGTCGGCTGCATTATTTTTAAAACTTTGACCGTTAAGATCACTATAAACTCACATGCAGTTGTAAGGAATAATAGAGAGGTGGACGGATCTTTGTCACACAATTTCCTCCAATGCTAACATATTGCCTAGCTATAGTACAACATCAAAATCAGGAAATTGACATTGATAGGATCAATTAACCTGATTAATTACCAGTTTTCTATGAACCAACTAGTATATGTGCGTAATTTGTTCTGTGCAATTTTATCACATCTGTAGATTCATGTGGTCACTATCACAGTCAACACACAAAACGCTTCCATGACAAGGACCTGCGGCCCTTCCTTGGACAGCCATATACACTCCTCTACCCTCTCTTCCTGTCCTTTGTGTAACCCCTGGAAACCCATTAATCTGTTTTTCCTCTCTATAATTCTATGATTTTAAGAATGCTATATGAACGGAAACATACAATAATATGTGAACTTAAATTTTTTTTTCCCCTCAGCACAATTCTTTTGAGATCCCTCAAGGTTATGTAAATCAATAGCTCATTCCCTTTCATAGTTAATTATATTCCATGGTATGTAGGCAGCGCAGTTTGTTTAACCATTCACTCAGTGAAGGACATTTGAGTTGTGTCCGGTTTTTGACAATTGGGTGTGGGGTTTTGCATGAACCTAAGTTTTCATAGCTTTGGGCTAAGTGCCTAGAATAATGATCACTGACTGGTTCATATGGTAAGCGCATGTTTATTTCATTTAAAAAACTATCCTACTTTTATCCAAAGTGGTTTTATTAGATTCCATTTCTCCATATTCCCACTAGCACTTGGGGCTGTCATTTGGTTTTGGTTGTGAAATGACAGCTCATTGTGGGTTTACTTTGCATTTCCTTGGTGAATATTGATATTAAGATTTTTTTCTCTTGTGCTTTCTAGCTTATCTGTACATCCCCTTTCAGGACATGTTCTGTCATATCTTTTGCCCATTTTCAGAGTTGTATTTTTTTGTTGGTGGGTGTTGATTTTGAGAGTTCTTTATATATTGTAGACATGAGTCCTTCGTCATATTTGTGGTTCACAGATATTTTCTCCCAGTTTGTGGCTTCTTTATAGGGGTTTTCACTGAGCAAAATATTTAAATCTTGATAAGGTCCCATTTATCAGTTTTTCCTTTTAACTTTTATCCTATTTTCAACATGTATGTCCTACTTTTATAAAAAAAAATAAAGTTTTTATTTTAGAATGGTTTTAGATTTAAATAATAGTTTCAAAGACAGGATGGAGAGTTCCTGTGTACTCCTTATCCAGTTTCTCACATTGGCATCTGGCATTACCATGGCAGATTGGTCACTACTAAAACAACAGTATTGGTACATTACTATGAACCAAACTTCACACTTTATTTTTTTTCAATAGCTTTTTCTTAATTTCCTTTTTCTGTTCCAGAACCTAAAGTAGGAAAACATACAGGGTTTAATTACTGGGTTTCCTTCACCTTGCCTGGTATGCAATTGCTTCTCAGACATTTCCTGGTTTCTGACAATCTTGCTAATTTTGAGTTGAGTTGGTCAGATATTTTGTAGACTGTCCTTTGTTTTATGTGTGTCCCCTGATAAAACTGGGTTATGGGTGATAAGACAATGACCACAGAAGTAAAGTGTCATTCTCATCACATGATAACTAAGTTTCCTGCTGTCAATCTCATGTGACCACCTGACCAAGGTGGCACTTTTCTTCATTACAAAGCCCTCATCCTCCTTTTTCCATGCTCTGTTTTTTGGAAGCAAGTCACTAAACTTACCTCTTTAGGGCAATTATTTTGTCTAGATTTGTCTCTTCCCCTCCATTTATTTGTTCTATCATTCATTTATTCCAGCGGTTCTCAACCTTCATAATGCTGTTGCCCTTTAATACAGTTCTTGTGGGTCGCAACCCATAGGTTGAGAAATGTTGATTTATTCCTATCCATACGCATTCATGGATATTTCTAACTTTGCATCACAGTGTAATGTTATGTTGTTTTGTTGCTCAAATTGTTCCAGCCTGGGCCACTAGGAACACTTTCAGATTGATCCTTGGGGCCCTTTGACTTACTTTTATCATTGTTTTTTTTTGGCACATCTTTTCTTTAAGATGCTTTGAGTTGCCCCAGAGTCATCTTGCATAATCCATGCTATGGTGCTAGAGTCAGTCAGCCATTTCTTCAAAGGAAATCTGGTTCTTTTTATTGGAGGATGGCATTAGAAATCAATCTGTGTGCTAGAAAGGGTTTACTTTTTGAATAAGATCCACAACATTTTTCAGACTCATACCTAACATTGTGTTATGTGAAATAAGAGCAAAGATGTAGGTCCTTTCCTATAAATATCACCTTGTTAAGTTCTGAAGACTTGTGGGTGAAAACTTGCCTTTTGCCTTGAGTTTGCTGTAGAGTGACCAACCTTTCTGTTTCATGGTGACTGAGGAGGTTCCTATTTCAAGGGACTTGCGGCATAATGCCAAGAATGATGTGACGTCTGATGTGATGGTTAGAACTGGGCAGCTGTTTTGAGACCAGGAAGTATGCCATTATAAGGGGAAGGAAAAGAAACATGGTAAAGAGCAGACAAATGGAGGCAAAGCTGGGTCTTTTATGACTTCAGGGAGCCAGTTCTCGAGTTGTGCTACTTTGGTAGTTTGTCGTTTGAAATAAGTATTCGTCATTGTTTAAGTCATTTTGTGTTTCTGTTGCTTACAATCTAAGGCATTCTGACTGTCATTAATGATATGTAGAGTTGAATTAAGACTCAGGGTAAGTATGCCCTTTGGGATTCAGCATTCATGCAGTATTGATATTAAAGCTATTAATATCAATACTTGTGGTTTCAAAGTCTTTTTGTGACATAGCTTCTCTTTGAAGAAGAGGACTTTGGATTAATGTTTGTAAAAATTAATTCATTGATTTGTTCAGTCTCCTATCTCTTCATTTATTTTTTAACAATTACTGTGCATTGACAATGGGCCAACCCCTATGTTAGGCTCTAGGAGCAGAGGTATGATTTATTGCCAATCGCCTACCTGGAGGCTCACACTTCAGTGAAGGAGATAAGGATGCAAAAACCAGAGTCACACTCGTGATAGGACAAGCAAAGTGACATAGGCTTCCAGAGGAAAAAGTAAATAAGGCCTAAGGGTTGGAAAGGAAAAATATATTGTGAAGGGATTAGAATTGGTAAAAAGAAAGAGAAAAAATGAAACAAACAAACAAGCTGAGAAAGGCTCTCTAGGCTGAAGGAAATACAGGAGCAAAGTGTGGAGACATAAACTCCATCTTTGTTGGAGAAGGGCACCTAGCAAGGGGCAGCTGGAGCATGGTGAGGGGTGTGCACAGTGGCAGAGGAGGCTGGCACTGTTAGAGGGAGTCTGGATTATGGGTAGCTTTGAATGCCAGGCTTAGGATTTTGGATGCTAATCATGCTATTGACCTTTTAACAAATAAAAATTATGGGATTTTTTAAAGAGTTTATCTTGTTCTTCCCAAAAGTTTATGTTTAGCTATATAAGCATGGAGCCTGGTGCATGTTTTATTGATTCAGAAAAAGCTATGTGTAAGCATATGAGATTAGAAAATATTTTCTGTCTTTTAGGACAATAATTTGTCATCCAAGCTCACAATTAGTTTACACAACCATTGATCCTTTAGATTTGAGGTACAATTTCTTTTTTTTTTAGACAGAGTCTTCCTTTTTACCCTCAGTAGAGTGCTGTGGCCTCTCAGCTCATAGCACCCTCAAACTCCTGAGCGCAAGTGATCCTCTTGGCTCAGTTTTTCATTTTTAGTAGAGACAGGGTCTCACTCTTGTTCATGCTAGTCTGGAACTCCTGAGCTCAAGTGATCCACAGGCCTTGGCCTCCTAGAGTGCTAGGATTACAGGCTTGAGCCACTGTTCCTGGCCTGAGGTACAATTTCTTATCTAAATCCTATTTAGCGATGATATCATTACCTTTAAGAAATAATACATGAGATTACATTAATGATAATGCTCTTCAAACAGAACATCTGGGGATACTTTCAAACCAGATGGAGAACAGATCCTTGATAGATATGGTACCTGGGGCAAAACTTTGAAAGCTTCATAGAAATTGTTTTGTTCTCTGAATCTTCATCCTCTTTTAACACCACTGTTGGTTTAACTTCTTTTTTATTGGGTAATAAAACCAAAAGGAATGGTTCAGTTGGATTTTAAACAAAAATAGCATATGCTTTGACTAATATGGAGCAATTTGTGCCATCTTCTTTTCTATTTAGTAGGTTAGGGAGGTACAAATGATCATGAATTTAGTGTGTGGAAATGCTTTTGGACCAGGTAGGAGTCAAATAAATGTTCACAGCATACCATACAGTGACATGCGTGCTGTGGTCCTACATCTTATAACTGTTAAGGAAGTGTATTCTCTCTGTCACTGAAATCCCAGTCACCTGTTGCACACTTCTCTGGCATATGAAGTCTCCAGCACACACCTCAACGTTAGATATGTTAGATGTTGAGTTGGTGTCAACTTGTGCAAAAGGCAATGCCACAGAGTACTTGCACATAATTACACGATCATACAGATTTGAGAATATTTGAAACAGGTTATTTTAAATTTGGTTTCTCCAGGGACCAAATTATTTCTCTGGCAATTAGATTTAATCACTCAGATTCACATCAGACAATACATCCTTCTTTAGAAAAAGGAATCCCAAAAGCATCTCAGCCATCATCTCTGAGCCTGGTAACCATTTCCATGGTTGGTCAGGGAATAAAACTATGTAGTTTGGAGATCAGAGTCAATGCATGTAATTGGGCTCAGATGCCTATTGGAAACCAAATTCAATTTCAGAACTTAAAGCCAATGACAAGCTCTGGGAAGTACAAATAAAACTCAGGGCCAGAGAGTAAAGTTGGTATTATAGAATTAAAAGGAATCTGTGGAAAACCCTAGATTCAGTAGAAACACAAGTTTAGGGAGGTAATGACAAAGGAAGGGCTCAAAAATTCTGTCTTATATAGCAATTCAAACCCAGGCAGAATACAAGCCAATCACAGATTTATTTTTCCGAATGTGATTTTTAATACTAATCCAAGCATTGGCAGATGAAATGACTCAAGGAGGCTCTAACCTATCTCTGTTCCATAACTGGAGCAGAATCAGAAGCATTTTCTTTTTTTACTACTTTCCTGCTGTGGACAATTTCAGAGGGAACTGAGGGAGTGTGGGGGAAGGAGTGATGGGTTTTTCAGGCCAGATCAGGTTTGACCAAGGGTTCTGCGATCTCAGCTGCCATCCCCCTTTTAGTAGCTTTAATAAAGAAATTAGCAAAGCTGTGAAAATGAAATGAATTAATGTTTTTAGAATTTCTGGTACAGGACATAACATAATAAAATGACAACTAAAGCTATTAGTAAGTGCAGCATTTTGTAACTTTATAATTACAAGGAGGTGGAGGAAGCAGCAAAGATCTGTCAGAAGAGATTGAGCAAATGATTGTCCATCTAGGGTTGGGATACTTGGAGCACTTTTTCAGGGGTGCAGTGAATGTCCCTTCTCAAAATCTCTACCTGGCATTAAAAGATTGTAGACATTTCTTTACATAGAGTCTTGAGCCTCTGGAAAGAAATCCTTTTCATACATATGCTCAACTGGGAAGGGTTATCAAAGAGGGTCTGCAGAAGATAGAGATGAAGTAACGGTCTGGAATGTGGTAGACCATGGAGTAGTGGGCAAAGAGTTGGGGAAATGTGTGGAAAAGCAGGGGGCTGATTCTGGAACTCAGTTGAGCACAGATGGGTGCCAAAAGCACTCTTCCAAGAAGAGGCAAGGATTGACAGCCATCATTTATTCACACTGGTAGGAACAGGAAAGCAAGTCCAGTGACCTGTCTGTTGTTTATCTCATTTCAGGTGATAGGGAACAAGTGGCTCTATGCACAAGGATCCATGTGGAAGTATTGTTGGTCCACAATGCCCTGCAGATACAAATATCAGAGGGAGGAAGGAAGGCTTTGGCCAGTCTCTCTCTTGATACTTCATGGTGTTTGCTAATTCAAAGGGAAAGTTCTACTTGCATTTCTACAGGATTGCAAAATAAGTTTCAGGTTCTGGCCTTGCTCACTCATCATTCCCAACATTTTTAACAGCCTCCCTTTAACTACAGGAATCTTATAGAGAAAGATCTGCATAAACAAGATCTGTGTTTCTACCCTTTCCTCCACCAAAGGGACTTATAATTAAGAGCAGATTCCTGAGAAAAGGTCACTCAACCTCATGCTCAAAGCCTGGGGCCTTTGCTGGTAGGAGTGCTTCCTGCTCCAACTCCAACCATCCTCTATGCTTTGTCTGTGTTGATCTCTGAGATCTGCTGTCTTTATAATCAAAAGTAGGAGAATTGCAGTTTTATTTTCAGCTGGATTATACTAGAGCTGTAGGTTTTCAATTTTCTAGCTGGAGATATGAAGACAAAATTGATTTAAGACATCTATTTTCCATTTGAATTCAGATTTTTTTTTTTGCATTTTTTTGGGGGGAGGGGCCAGGAGCTAGGTTTAAACCCAGGACCTCCAGCATATGAGGCTGGCGCCCTACTCCTTTGAGCCACAGACACCACCCCAGATTTTTATCTATAGTTTTGCAAGGCATCGTCACAGTCCAAAATACTTTAACTGTATTGAGCATGTATATTTGAGAAATTCACAGCAAGCATACAACCTTTTGTCAGCAGAAAATAACCCAAACTCTGTGAAATAATTTAAAGAGGTTTATTCTGAGCCGACTCTGTGTGACCAGGGCCAGAGAGCCACACCCAGGGAGCCTTTTGCAAATGATCTTACAAGGCTGGGTTACAGGTTACCATTTGGTTTTATACATTTCAGGGAGACAGGACTTACAAGTAAATTCATAAATTGATACATGCAAGGTCTACATTGGTTTGGCAAAAAGGTGGGACATCTTGAAGTGGGGCATTATGGGTTATAGGTTGGTTTAAAGATTCTTTCATTTGTAATTGGTTAAAGAGATGAAGCTTTGTCTAAAGACTTGGAATGTTTTCAGTTAAGGTAAGAAAGTCTGTTAATCAGAGATAAGCCACCAGACATATATTGGATATATACCCAGACTCAAGTGATCTATTAAATAAATTGATGACCTGTAGGTGTGGCTTCAGCTTTGACCTTGCATGGCCTTAGGCCTGTTAATGACTTGTAATGATATCCCCAAGAAGAGGGGAGCATGAGGAGGCATGTCTGACCTCCTTTCTCATGGCCAACAACTCAGCTTTAGGATGTTTTTGGGGTCCCCTGGGCTAAGAGGGTGCTTAAAATTTTATTTTAGTTAACATTATTTTGTTTGATTACATGTTTTGTTTTTTAGAGGCCTCAGTGGGTTCGCACTATAGGAAGTATGAACACTATTAACTTTTTTTTCATTTACCACAAAGTAGTCAGAGGTGGTTAACTCCCACCTTAGTATTCAGAAACCAGGATCAGTATGACAAAGTCATTTGCAATTTCTCAAAGAGAGTAGATATTTAGTACAAGTATTTTTAAAAGATGGAAAAATCACTTAAAATGAAGCATGCAGCTAAAAAAGGATTTCTTTCTTGGTAGAAATTAATACAGACATCTCAAAAACTGTCATAAAAACCAGCAACACTTTTTATTTGAGTTTATAATAATCTCAAATTATGATGATGTTCATTTTCTTTGAAACTGACATGATTTGACACTTGTGCAACTGCTGACTTCAGCAAATTGGTAACCATTTCCAATATTAAAAATAGATACTTAAAATCACCAATTAAGGCATTAAAAGTTACATGAAGTAAAACTTTCTGAGGGTTCTTCTTAAATCCTTTAAAAATTAACTTTTTATAGGTACCTAATTTTAACACTTGACTAAAGCAATTTAGAAAATTATAAATAAAATTCTTTTCCAGCCATAGCTATGAACAAGATTGGTTCTGAGAGTCATAAACTGAAGAGATATAAATCTTTGCAAAGTGGGGGTTGGAGTTAGCACTATAGTAACTCAGTGTAGCAGCCCAGTCATAAACAAGATCCCTTCCTATGTAATGGGCTCTCCTGTACCATAGCTCTGTTGGTACATCCGGGAGGAGAATTTTGAACATTCTGGTGGGCCTCGTATTCCTGTTCCCAGCCTCAGAATTCAATTTACAACTTTTGTGTTAAACATATGCCCCTGTCCTGGGAAGTTAACCATTCCCCTCGTCCCTAGTAACATCAATGTTCTCTGAAATTTATGTTGGGGCCACATATTGGTGGTTAATCTTCTTGGGACCTCACTGCATAGATGTGTTGGTTAACTTGTTTTAGACATTGAAGGCTAAATTGTACCATTTCCATTATGCCATTTGAAGTTATTGACTAAGCCTCAGTTCCTAGTTTTCAGACATGGAGGGCAATTTACAGGCCAATTAATACCTTAGGAAGTTGTACCCATTGTCATCGCGTCAGCAATCGCCTATTATGCTCTTCCTTTGTGACAGTATTAGAGTCAAAACTCATCCAGACACTAATCATGTCTGCCAAATGGATGGTTAGACAGGAGGTCAGACTGAATCAATTTGTGCAGTTTCCCATCTGGTGTCTGATTCAGTCTGTGGAGCTGTTGGAAACAGAGGAGGTCTACAGATGATTGTTACTAAAACATGACCATAAGTATGTGTTTTCTAGCAAAAGATGTCAATGTGAACAGTGACATTGCCTGTGGCTCCTCTCCATGTTTGTGAAGAGGCCTGATGTAAATGCCTGTAGTCTAACATTCCCTGACAACAATTATCAAACATTGGCATGTGTTGGTAAAGGAGATGGTAGCTTGCTTTAAGAATAGACACGCATACTTATGAAAGGGTTTACAACTGTCCTGACTGGAGATGGAGATCCTAAAATAAGCTAGAAGGCTCTCTAGTGATCTTTAAACTAAAACTGTGAAAATTAAGAGATGGTAAGTGCTCCTTCCACTGAAAAACACCCAGTCATGGCAAACCCATGGATACAGTGACTCTGGCCCTGAATTACGCTGCCTGCAGCCCAGAGAGACCTTGTAACCTCTGTAAATGTTAGGACTGTGCTTCTGTTGATTGAAACCCACTCACCATTTTGGAGGAGAATCCTTTACTGTCTGACCCACTGGGAATTTAGGCTTATTTTATTGAGTGAGCAGATGAATGGATTCAAAAGTCAAGGTTTTCATGAAAGCATCAATGTAATTAGCTGGATAATTCTGGTAAAGAGGCTTTGAGGGTAATAAGAAAAAGAAAAAATGCTCAATATCTTTACTCATTAAGGAGATGCAGATTTGAACCATAACATGATACCATCTCACACCTGTTAAGGTGGCCATTATCAAAACAAAACAAAGAAAACGACAGGTGTTAGCAAGGCTATGGAGAAATTAGAACGCTTGTGCTTTGTTGGTGGGAATGCAAACTAGTACAGTCCTTGTGGAAAATAGCATGGTAGTTACTTAAACAATTAAGCACAGAATTATCATATTATTTAGAAATTCTACTTCTGAGTATTGACCCAAAAGAATTGAAACCGGAAACTGGAAGAGGTCATTGTATACTCATGTCAAGAGCAATATTATCTACAGTAGCCAAAAGGTGAAAGCACCCCAATGCCCACTGGTGGAGGGGTGAACAAAATGTGATATACACATACAACCAGATAGTGTTCAGCCTTAAGAAGCAATGAACTCCTGGTACATGCAACAACATGGATGAACCCTGAAAACGTTATGCTAAGTGAAATAAGCCAGACATAAAAGGGAAGCGATGTATGATTCATAGAGACAGAAAGTAGAATACCATACATAGGGGGCTGGGGCTGAAAGGAGTGGGGAACTGGTTGGTAGTTGCTGTTTACTGAATATAGAGTTTCTGTTGGAAAAGATGAAAAATTCCAGAGACAGATGTTGGTAACGGTTGTCTTACATTATAAATATACTTAATGCCACTGAGTTGTACTTTCAAAAAATGGCTAAAATGGTAAATTCTTTAAAAGTAGCTTTGGGGCTCATTCAGAACCTTAGAATGAATCTTTAGTTAAGGAATCTAGGTTTGACTTTGATTCTTTGATTGACTTTGTCTTTGGGGCTTCTTTCTTGGACAGGTCACCTTGAGCGTACTGGGAGAGGCTTTAGTTATGCATTCACAAAATCACATATTTTTTTAAGTCTGCAAAAACAAGCTATTGCATCTCAGTTGATAAGGCTATTATCAACTAGCTTTCTGTCTTGACTTTCTCTTGTGTCAAATGCCACTGGTGGTGAGGCAGGAGGCAATTTGGGGGTGCATATAAGGATAAGCTGAGTGAGGAATATGTATATTTTAATTTTTATCTTTTATTAGAGATAGGTAGGGTCTTGCTCTGTCCCCTTGGGAGTGCAGTGGCATTATCCTAGCTCATGGCAGCCTTGAACTGCTGGCCTTAAGCAATTTTCCCACCTCCTGTTGCGAAAACTTAGCCTCTTGAATAGCTGGACTACTGGCTTGTGACACCATGCTTGGCTAATTTTTTAATTTTTTGTAGACATAGGGTCTTGCTATGTTGGCCAGGCTGGTCTTGAACTCCTGTCCTTAAGTAAACCCCTTGCTTTGGCCTCCCTAAATGCTATGATTTCAGGTATGAGCCACTGCCTCTGTATTTAATTTAGTTCTAGAGAGATATGTCTATGTGTTTTTGCAGTCAGTTTTGTGTATTGTTCAACTTTTGCCAACCCGGGCACTTTGAGGAACACTCCCTGGCTGACTCACCTCACCAGGCAAAGCAACAAAGAGGTTCTCGGGCAGAGTTCCTGTGGCAAAAGGATCCCATGGTGTCTGGCATGAAAAGCATCTGAGAGGAGGTAGAAGCACCAGCCATTTACAATTCAAAGAGAATCTAAGATGACTCACTGAGTGAGAACCCTGGAAAAGCCCTGAAAGTGGAGCGCTCACATTAAAAAGAAACTGGAAAGTTCAGTTTCCTTAATCTGAAAACAATTCTAAAAATTTACATGATGTGAAATGAAAGAAACTTTTCTGAACTATTGGTAATAAAAATAAATTTGATTAATCAAGCTAAGAAAGATATATAGAATTTAGTTCTCATAGAAAATATCATAAATCTATGCTGATAGAAGCAGATGTCAGGAAATGCATAGATAACAATTGAGGGGGAAAGTATTGCCTAAGTTGATTGGCAGTTAACTCATGAAAACTTGTTATTGTACTGGATTTGGGGATGTCTTGGTACTTACTTTTAAAAGTTGTAATTTATTTTCTTATTTTGTTTATTTATTTAGTTAGCTATTTTTTGAAACATAGACTCACTCTGTTACCCTGGGTAAAGTGCCATGGCTTCATAGTTACAGCTACTTCGAACTCTTGGGCTCAAAAGATTCTCTTGCCTCTGCTTCCTAAGCACCTGGGACTATAGGCGTCCACCATGATGCTCCACTAATTTTTCTGTTTTAGTAGAGATGGGGTCTCACTCTTGCTCAGGCTGGCCGCAAACTCGTGAGCTCAAGGGATCCTCCTGACTGGGTCTCCCAAAGGTCTAGGATTACAGATGTGAGCCACTACACGTGTGCTATATTTTTCTATTTTAAATAAATATTCACTTTTTAAATTAAATGATAGCTGTGTACATTTGCGCAATCATGGGGTACAGTGTGATGTTTTCACATACAATTTGAAATATTTTCATCAAACTGGTTAACATAGCCTTCATGTCATTTTCTTAGTTATTGTGTTAAGATGTTTGTATTCTACTTTTAGAAAGATT
>CAUYTI010086500.1:0-12175 GCA_963575145.1 Galago senegalensis | reverse complement strand
TTTTTTTTTTTTTTGAGATGGAGCCTCAAGCTATCCCCCTGGGTAGAGTGCCATGGCATCACGCTCACAGCAACCTCCAACTCCTGGGCTCTAGCGAGTCTCCTGCCTCAGCCTCCCAAGTAGCTGGGACCACAGGCACCCGCCACGACGCCCAGCTATTTTTTGGTTGCAGCCGTCATTGTTGTTTGGCGGGCCCGGGCTGGGGATTTGAACCCGCCACCTTACGTGTATGTGGCTGGCGCCTTAGCTGCTTGAGCCACAGGCGCCGAGTCTTTATTTTTTCTTATATTGATTTTTTTTCCTTTGGTTTTCTTTCTTTTAGTTTTCCCTGGTATATCTTTTCCCAATATTAATTCTCAGTCTTCTTGTGTCTTTTCACTTAGAAGTTTTAGTTTTTAAACAGTATTTAGCTGGAGATACTTAATAAAGTCAATGTATTATTTTTTACTGATTACCTAGGCATTTGAACACATTTTTACCTTTTAATATTATGGAGTTTTCTTGTTATTTCCCTTTTTTCTTTTCTGATTTTTTTCTTAGATTAATTGTTTTCTATGATTTACTTTTCCTTCTAATTGTTTGGAAGTTTTAAGTTCTATTTCTTCTTTTTAAGAATGATACCTTTAAATTTACTTATTATTTTTACTGAGAGTGCCATGGCCTCACAGCTCACAGCAACCTCAAACTCTTAGACTCAAGTGATTCTCTTGCCTCAGCCTCCCAAGTAGCTGGCACAACAGGTGCCCGCCACACACACTCGGCTGTTTTTTTTGTTGCAGTTGTCATTGTTGTTTAACTGGCCTGGGTTGGGTTCGAGTGTATGTGGCCAGCGCCCTAACCACTGATCTATGGGTACAGAACCTGAACAATCTTTTTAATGTGCTGTTGAATTTAATTTGTTAGTATCTTCTTGAGAATTTTTGCATCTCTGTTTATCCCTAGAACTGTCCTATAGTTTTCTTTTTTTTTGTTGTTGTTGTATTCTTATCTGGTTTTGGAATTAGGGTAATGCTGGCCTTATAAAATGAGTTTGGAAGCCTGGCGCAGCGGCTCATACCTGTAATCTGCGAGGCTGAAGCCAGTGGATTGCTGAAGCTCAGAAGTTCAAGACCAGCCTTAGCAAGAGCAGAACCATGTGTCTACTAAAAATAGAAAAAAGAAAAACCCCAGAACTTGAAGAGCATAGTGGCTCATGCCTGTAGTCCCAGCTACTTGGGAGACTGAGGCTAAAGGATTGCTTAAGCCCAGGAGTTGGAGGTTGCTGTGAGCTGTGACACTACAGCACTCTACTAGGGTGACAGAAGGAAACTGTCTCAAAAAAAAAGTAGTCTCTCCCTTTTAATTTTCTGGAATAGTTTGAGAAGGATTTGGTATTAATTCTTTATGTGTTTGGAATTCAGCATTCAGCAGTGAAGCCATCATGGTCTGAGCTTTTCTGACATGGGAGACTTTTTATTACTAATTCAATTTCCTTACTTGTTTTTGGCTTATTTAGATTTTCCATTTCTTCATTATTAATCTTGCATGTATCCAGGAATTTATCCATTTCTTCTGTTATTTGCCATTATATTTGCAAATAGTAATAGTATATAGTAATCTTACCTGCAAAGTTTTCTTTTAGTATTTTAGATACATCATCCCATGTTCTCCTGGCCTACAAGGTTTCTGCTGAAAAATCTGCTGATAAGCTAATGGAGATTCCATTATATGGACTTAATGTTTTCCTCTTTCAGCTTTTAAAATTCTCTCTTTGTCTTTGACTTTTGGCGTTTTGATTACAGTGCATCTTAAAGATGACCTTTTTAGATTGAATCTAATTGGGTTCTTTGACCTTCCTGGATCTGAATGTCCATATCTTTCCCAAGACTTGTGAAGTTTTCAGCTATTATTTCATTAAATAGGTTTTTTCCCCCGTGACAACCCTATAATGCAATTTTTTTTAAAATTTTTGCTTAATGGTGTTCTATCAATCCAATAGGCTTTCTTTGTTCATTTATATTATTTCTTTTTTTCTCTGATAGGCTTATTTTAAAAGATGTCTACAAGTTCAAAATTCTTTTTGTCTTTTTGATTTTGTCTGTTGTTGAATGTCTCAATTTTACTTTTTTGTTATTATTTTATTATTTGATTCATTGAATCTTAAGTTCCAAGTTCTGTTTGGTTCTTTCTTGTGATAGCTATTGCTATATTGACTTTCTCATTCAGATAATGAATTGCGTTCCTAATTTTATTGAATTATTTGTCTGTATTCCTTTGTATCTTATTGGGTTTCTTTAAGATAATTATTTTGAATTCCTCTTTAGGTATTTTGTAAATGTCCTTTTCTTTGGGGTCTGTTACCAGAAAATTATATTGCTGTTTTGGGGGCATCATGTTTCCAGGCCTTCTCATGCCTCTTGTGTCCTCACGTTGACATCTGCACATCTAGTAGAACAGTTGCTATTTTTAATTTTATGGAGTAGCTTTTGTAGAGAGAGACTTTTTCCTGTAAAACAGGTCCTAGGGGGTCAATTAGGTATGGTATATTGGCTTTGGCTCTGGATGGACTCTACCACGATCTGTGTGCGGTTTCTTCAGCTGTAATCTTCATTAGTGATGATTATGATTGCCTCAGTGGCCTACACCATGAAGTTTGTGATGGCAGTGGAGTGGTTTTGCTAGGGGCAGGGACATTTGGCTGGTTTGGGGTCAGGCTTATTTGGGCATGGTGGGCTGGCAGACTGTGTGGTGAGATTTCCAGGGGGTGTAGGGCCCCTGATGACTGGCTGTTAGGCTGGGCAGGAGTTGCATGCTGGCATGGCAGGCTTATTGGCTGCATAGCAGTCTCTCTGTGAGACAGGGCTGCTTGTGCATTAGCTATTGCCTCGTGCAGGTGTGGGCCAGGCAAGTCAGCTGGTTGTGCAGCACAACTCTGCATGGGTGTGATGGGCTGGTTAGCTGTTTGGTGGCTTCCCTGCTATACATGTTTACATAATTCCTGGGGGTGGGGTGGGGTGAGTGCTCCATGGGTTTGGATGCCAGAGTCTCAGACATTCCATTGGGTCTAGGCTTCATGTAACTAAGGTTATGGTGTCATGGTCACCTTTGTGAATGTGGTGGAATAATGGTGGGGCTTGAGGGATGGAGAAAGGCAGTGGCTACTGGCCCCCAGGGCAGGACACATTCTAGCAGTGTGTCCAGTTTCAAGATGGTGTCATACCATAGAAGCCCAGGTTCTGGGGGTAGGGGGTGCACAACCTAGGCTTTTACTCTGGGGCAATGCAGCCACACAAGCTCCTGGTAACTCACCAAACTGGATTTGGGGCCTATGAGGCCAGGGGACTCTCCTGTGACAGGGACAGGTCTCTGTGGTGGTTAGGAGAATTGCTAGGAGTCTCTAGGTTATCCTTTTCCCATGAGGAGCTCTTCCCAACTCTTAGCCAATCCTGGTGGGGGACACAGGGTGGGGGAGACAGGCTGCCTCACTCTTCTGTCTATATTCCACAGGGATTTTGCCCTTCCCTCTCCAGCATATTTCTTTAGTCACTCCAGTTCAAATATAGTTGCTTATTTATTGTTTTGGTGTCTTTTTGTTAGGGGGGATAAGTGCTAAGCAACTCTAGTTGGCTGTCTTGTTGATATGAGTGAGTCAATTGCCATATCTTCTAGATGAATTGACTCTTTAACCATTGAAAAAATGTCCTTTGTATTCAGTAATGATTCTTGTTTTGAAGTTTATTTTGCCTAATATTAGCGTAGCTCCTCCAGTTCTCTTGATTATTCACTCTATTTATGTCTTTGAATGAAAAATGTGTCTTTTATAGATGATATGAATTTAGAGTATATATTTTTAAGCCATTCTGATGATCCCTGTATTTTGATGGAGATGTTTAGTCTATTTTCATTTAATATAATAATTATTTTTTAATTGTTGGAGAGTCATTGAGGGTACAAAGAACCAGGTTACATTGATTGCATTTGTTAGGTAAAGTCCCTCTTATAATTGTGTCCCACCCCTAAAAGGTGTGTCATACACTGTGATCCCCCACCCCTCCCTCCTTTCCTCTCTCTATTCTCCCTTTCTTCCACCCCCACTGTGTACTAAGTCATTAGTTGTCCTCAAATCAGAATTGAATACATAGGATTCTTGCTTCTCCATTCTTGTGATGCTTTACTAAGAATAATGTGTTCACTTCCATCCACGTTAATACAAAAAATGTAAAGTCGCCATCTTTTTGATGGCTGAATAGTATTCCATAGTATACATATACCAAATTTTATTAATCTGTTCCTGGGTTGGTGGGCATTTAGGCTATTTCCACATTTTGGTGATTGTAAATTGAGTCTAGTGCAAGTGTCCTTGTGATAAAAGGATTTTTTTCTTCTGGGTATATGCCCAGTAATGGGATTTCAGGATCAAATGGGAGGTCTAATTTGAGTTCTTTGAGGGTTCTCCACTTCCTTCCAAAAAGGTTATATTAGTTAGCAGTTCCACCAGCAGTGTAAAAGTGTTCCCTTCTCTCCACATCCATGCCAGCATTTGCAATTTTGAGATTTTGTGATGTGGACCATTCTCACTAGGGTTAGATGATATCTCAGGGTAGTTTTGATTTGCATTTCTCTAATAATTAGGGATGATGAGCATTTTTTTTTTATGTTTGTTAGCCATTCGTCTGTCTTCTTTAAAGAAGGTTCTATTCATCTCTTGCCCAGTGATTAAAGGGATTGTTGGCTCTTTTTATGTTGATTAATTTCAGTTCTCTGTGTGTTATCAAGCTTTTGTCTGATTCAAAATATGCAAATATTCTTTCCCATTGTGTTGGTTGTCTATTTGCTTTGGTTGTTGTCTCCTTAGCTATACACAAGCTTTTCAGTTTAATTAAATCCCATTTGTTTATTTTTGTTGTTGTTGCAATTGCCACTGGAGTCCTCTTCATAAATTCTTTCCCTAGGCTGATATCTTCAAATGTTTTTCCCATGCTTTGTTTGAGGATTTTTACTGTTTCATGCCTTAAATTTAGGTCTTTTATCCATCTTGAATCAATTTTTGTGAGTGGAGAAAGGTGCTGGTCCAGTTTCAGTCTTTTAGATGTACATATCTAGTTTTCCCAGCACCATTTATTGAATAGGGATTCTTTCCTCCCGTGTATGTTCTTTTTGGCTTATCAAAGATTAGGTGGCTGTAAGATGTTAGTTTCATCTCTTGGTTTTCTATTCAGTTCCAGATGTCTATGTCTCTATTTTTGTGCTAATACTATGCTGTTTTGATCATTACGGCCTTGTAGTACAGCCTAAAGTCTGGTAGGCTGATGCCCCCCTGCTTTGTTTATATTACTAAGAATTGCCTTGTCTATATGTTTTTTTTTCTGTTTCCATACAAAATGAAGAATTATTTTTTCCATGTCTTGAAAGTATGATGTTGGTATTTTAATAGGGATGATATTGAATCTGTAGATTGCTTTGGGAAGTATAGACATTTTAACAATGGTGATTTTTCCCAGCCATGAGCATGGTATGTTCTTCCATTTGTTAATGTCTTCTGCTATTTCTTTTTTTAGGTTTCATAATTTTCTTTGTAGAAGCCCTTCTCCTCCTTTGTTAGGTATATTCCTAGGTATTTCTTTTCCTTTGAGGCTACTGTAAAGGGATTTGTGTCCTTAATTAGCTTCTCCTCTTGGCTGTTATTGGAGTATACAAAGGCTACTGATTTGTGGACATTGATTTTTATATCCTGAGACAGTACTGTATTTTTTTGATCACTTCCAGGAGTCTTGTGGTTGAGTCTTTGGGGTTCCCTAAGTCATTTGATATAATTATTGATAAGGGCACTATTTGTATCTGCCCCTTTGCCATTGTTCTTTCTGTCCCTTTCTCTCCTTTTTTGTTTAGATTCCCATTGTACATATGTTAGTATGCTTGATCATGACTTCCCACAGGTCCTGAGGCTTATTTAGTTTTATTTATTGTTTTTTCCCTTATGTTCCTCAGACTGGTTAATTTCAATTGACCTATCTTAAGTTTTCTGACTCTTTCTTCTTTATGCTTATATCTGCTGTTAAACCCCTTTAGTGAATTTTTCATTTCAGCTATATATATATATTTATTTTATTTTGTTTATTTATTTATTTTTGTGAGACGGAGTCTCACTCTGTCACTCTGGAATAAAATGCTGTGATGTCATAGCTCACAGCAACATCAATCTCTTGGGCTCAAGTGATCCTCTTGCCTCAGCCTCCCAAGGAGCTGGGTCTATAGGCACCTGCCACAATACCTGGCTAGTTTTTCTATTTTTAGTAGAGACAGGGTCTTGCTTTTGCTTGGACTTGTCTTAAACTCCTAAACTGAAAGGATCCATCCCCCTCAGCCTTCCCAAAAGCTGGGATTATAAGCATGAGCCACCACACCCAGCTCTGGTTTCTTTTTTAATAACTTTTCTGAGATACATAATAATTCTGTAACTCTGTAGTCATGTGTGGCCACCAAAGTTTCTGCTCAATTAACTTAGACATAAGCTAATGATTAGGTAGACATCCTCAAATGGCTAAATCCAAAGAGTCTCCTATTCTTTGCCAAGGAGCTCAGTATAGATTCTAGGGCAGGTCTTTAACACTCAGCTAGGGAAATTGTAAAGGGTCTCAAGGTCAGGCACAGGTGATAGCCTAGGGCAGTGGTTCTCAACCTTCCTAATGCCACAACCCTTTAATACAGTTCCTCACGTTGTGGTGACTCCCAGCCATAAAATTATTTTCGTTGCAGTATTTAGGGGTCACCACAACGTGAGGAACTGTATCAAAGGGTCACAGCATTAGGAAGATTGAGATCCACTGCTCTAGGGCCTTCTCAGGTCTTTCCTGAGTGTGTGCACAGCCCTATGCATGCCTGTGTCCTTCTAGACTACCAGGCGTATGTTAGATCTTTAAAAAGTCCCCATGGATTTGTCATTCCCCAGATTTTCCCTTTAAACTTTTTGGTTAGACTATTTTTTTGTCCCAACTGTTATCTACTATCCAGGCAGCCACAACATTAAATAGTCATTGCTGACTGTTTCTGACAAATTCCTTTGCAGAAGAGACCATTTGCACTGGGCTCACTTTGGGTCAGGTCAAATAAAGAAAAGCTTTGTGAATAGGGTTTTCCAAGGAGTGACCAGACAGGTTAGTAGAGACAGGGTCTTGCTTTTGACAAGACAATTCTCTGGAGACATGGCCTTGAATGAGCTCCAACAGGGTTCTGATTCCCACATTAGCACTTCCCCAACAGCTGCCAGATTGCTGGTCTTCACATTTTCAAGGCTGCTGCTGAACTCAGGAGGGGGCATGGAAACAGGACAAGTTAAAACCCCATAAAACTACTATCTGTTCTTACCAAGTGTCAGCCAATTTTCTTGAATATATATTCCCTGGGTTGCTGTAAGCCTTTTATTAATTTTCCAAAGTTCTGAAAACGTTGATTATGACAAGTTTTGACATTGTTCTAGTTGATTTTATAGGGACAGAGAAATTTCAAAACACCTTACCCCACCATCCTTGCTGATGTCAACCTGGATACCTTTACATTTTTAGCACACAGCATCTCTTTCACACGTCCACAGTTAATCAGTACTTCCGTCTTTCTCCTTATTCAGGAATAACATGGGCATGATTTTACTATCTCCTTCCCCAGGTCTCTGCCACTTTTCTTACTGAAGCTATTTGAGATTTTTGTTTGTTCTAGATTCTATCAATAAAACAGCAACATTATTTTTGCTTAATGACTCATTTTATTAATTTCTGTGCATATAATCCTTTCTTGTGTTCCAGGTCTTCCTGTTTGCTAGAGAACATTTTCTAGTATTAATTTTAGTGAGAAGTTTATGGTCTAAGAATTATTCTAACTCCTGCAATATGAGCATGTCTTTATTTTGTTCTAACATTTGACTAATAGTTCGGATGTAGAATTTAGGTTCAAAATTATTCTGTCTTAGAATTTTGAAACTATTTCTATATTATCTCTCTTTTAAGGTATCTTTTGAAATAATTTCAAACACAAGGAGCAGTTGCAACAGTGTAAGGAATTCCTGTATACCTTTCACCTAGATTTACCTGCATTTGCTGTATTACTTCTCACATTAGTTTTATTATTTTCTTTATCTCTATTTTTTCCCTGAACTCTTTGAAAGCAAGTTGTAGAAATCTTTTTCCTTAACTTTTAAATATCTCAGTGTGTACTTTCTCAGGGCAAGAATATTCACTTACATAACCTTAGACCAGTGGTTCTCAACCTTCCTAATGCTGCGGCCCTTTAATATAGTTCGCAACCCACGGGTTGAGAACTGCTGCCTTGGACTATATTCAAATGTTGCCAAATGCCCTATAATGAACTTTTTGGCATTTTTTTTCTGGTCCAAGATCTATTTCATTTTCCTGTCTCTTTAATAATCACTCTCTGTTAATTTGAGCCAGTTTCTCAGTCTTTATCTTTCTCAACACTGATGTTTTTGAAGAGTACAGACTAGTGTTTTTGTTGAATCTCCCTCCATTACACTGTATTTTTTTTTAATTTTTTTTTTTTTTTTTGGCCAGGGCTGGGATTGAACCTGCCACCTCTGGCATATGGGGCCAGCACCCTGCCCTTTTGAGCCACAGGCACCGCCCTACACTGTGTTTTTATATCCAGTGTTGCCAGGAAGAATTTGGAGGTGGAGAAACTGGACAAGAGTATATTTAATTCAGCATAACCCATTCTCACTCTTCGGAAGCTAGGGAAATAAACAATCTCCTTTTGGAACAGCCAATACTCAAAACTCATTAAGGTCTATTCAAGCTCAGAATCCTTGGAGATGCCATTTATCCCAGTAACAGCCCATTTTGGAGGGAGGAATTTACTTCTATCTCAAAGGAAGCATGAGCTAGCAAAGAGATCACTCTATGTGGTGGGAGTTATCCAAACCCATCTCTCTCTGATTCCCACATAACATCTTATTTCTGAGAGGTTGTATGCTGCCTTTTTTCAGCCACACTTACAACCGTCCACAGAAACTACTGTCACATGTTTTTGAAGAGTACAGACTAGTGTTTTTGTTGAATCTCCTGTAGTTTTGTTGAAACTACTGTATAAATGCCAATGACCACAATATATTTCCAGTTGTCACTGTAAACCATCATAGAATCAGAAGAGAGTCAGAGTTCACT
This sequence comes from Galago senegalensis, assembly GCA_963575145.1. Lineage (NCBI taxonomy): Eukaryota > Metazoa > Chordata > Mammalia > Primates > Galagidae > Galago > Galago senegalensis. Next base: position 3,026 of record CAUYTI010086500.1, on the reverse strand, counting down.
TATACGAAGAAGTAGATGATGCTGGGTGTGGTGGCTCATGCCTGTAATCCTAGCACTTGGGAGGCCAAGGTGGTTGGACTGCCTGAGCAGGTTTGAGACTAGCCTGAGCCAGAGCAAGACTCTGTCTCTAAAAAAAAAAAAAAATCGTCAAGCGTTGTGGCGGGCCCCCGTAGTCCCGGTTACTTTGAGAGGCTAAGGCAAGAGGATCACTAGAACCCAAGAGTTTGAGATTGCTGTGAGCTAAGATGCCACAGCCCTCTACTGAGGGTGGCCAAGTGAGATTCTGTCTCCAAAAAAAAAAGTATTTGGAAGTCTGGTGAAGGCATATAATTTGTTAGTGAATTAATATTCTGATTTGAATTAATATTCTGATTTATTATTAATATTTAAGCTTGAAATGATCTATCAATGCTAAGGAAACTTTTTAGGAATGGCAAGAAACAATGGGCACATTAATTAAATTAATACAGAAAAGGGTGGTGGTGGACAGAGTTCATGTGTCCAGGACTAAGATGTGGTGATTCTTAGTGTAAGAAAAGGACCCAGGTGGATGATATACATGAAGTATCCTCAGATGGGGCTCTATGAGGTCAGAAGAGAGACTGCAATTCATTATTCTAAGAGCATCTTAACTGTCAGCACATTGAATTAAGGGGTCAGTAGCAAAGAGGTTCATTCCAGTTAACGGCCACAAATGTGAAGGATTAGGGGTCTTTAATTCAGAGGAAAGTCTCTAGCCATATAAACTCAGAGATTTATTGCTCACCCAGTGATGAGTGCTATGAAATCTGGGGTCAACATCCTTCACTACATCTGCTTTTGATCAGTTCTGCAGACTTAGATATTTGTGTCAAGAGTTCTTAGCCCCAAGCTAAGCGGGGGTGGGGGTGGGGGCGGGTAGTGAGAAGAAAGAGGGGAAGTGCTCAGAGAATTCAGAGGTCAGAAGGTTAACACTCAAATACAAGCCTCCCTCAATGTCTGCCCCAGGGCTTTTCTGATTATACACTTACCAGCATGATGTATGAGCTGAAAATGATAATGAGTTTTAACATCCGTGAAATAGTCTGGGTATTAAGTAAAGCAGAGCATTACTTTATAATTATAGAAAAAATATCTGTGTTTCAATGGAAAACTATGCCTCGTCGATAGCACACTCTGCTGGGTTGCCAGATTTTATATCTCTTCATCATTGGAGCCCTTTGTAATTTGCAGGTAATTGGTAGACACATAAACTCTGCCCTGTCTGATAGTGATAATTGACTTTGTTTCCATTTGCAACTCATATCAATACTTCTTTACTCCATATAAATTTGCGCTTTTTTTGACTCGTTCTTTGGATGTGTAAAATAACTGTCTGGTTCCTTCATTGTAGGAGTCAAATAAAATCTTTAACGTGTGTTCATTTTTGTATGTGTACGAGATTATGATTTTGCCTTTTTCTGAACATTATCTTTTAACACAAAATCTTTTTGCAGCCTGATTTCTTGGGGGAAAGATTCAACCACTCTTTTTCTCTTTCTAACGTTTGGTTACGCAGATCACTTTCTGGAGACTTTTTAACGAGAACTTTTAAACATCGGTCATTTAAAACAAAACACGGCTGAAATCTTTTTTATTTTTTATTATTTATTTATTTTGAGACAGAGCCTCAAGCTGTCACCCTGGGTAGAGTGCTGTGAGTGCAGCTCACAGCAACCTCCAGCTCCTGGGCTTAAGCAATTCTCTTGCCTCAGCCTCCCAAGTAGCTGGGACTACAGGTGCCCGCCACAACACCTGGCTATTTTTTGGTTGTAGTTGTCACTGTTGTTTGGCAGGCCTGGGCTGGATTTGAACCTGCCAGCTCTGGTGTATGTGGCTGACACCTTAGCCACTTGAGCTACAGGCACTGAGCCATGAAATCTTTTTTAAATGTTATTTTCTGAATTGTTGAGTTACTAAGTGGAAATCACAGGACCGTGTAGAGCTAAGATACCTCTTTGTTTCACTGATTCTGTGTCAAGGAAATTCTCAATAAAAAAGAAAGTAGAGAAGATGCCTTTATAGGCTTTACCAGGTGCTAGCATTTCAGAGCAGAAAGGGCTCATCTCATAGGTAATGGAAGGCTCACACTGGGAACCCTCTCCTCTGGGATCCCAGCATCACCTTGTTTTCAGGAAAGGAGGCGAGATGGAAGCCTTTACTTTTATGACATCCCCACCACCCCCACCAGATTCCCAAACTTCACAATACCATGACTGTATTTTGATGGCCTCGGAGAAGATGGAGAGCCCTCAGGTGACAGAAAGATGAAAGCACAAGTTCCCCTTCCATCAGCCTTCAATGTCCCACATCTTGAGCTGCAGGCAGAGAGCATGGGACCACAGCTTCAGAGAAAGGACTGGATGGTCCCTTTATCCCCAGCTGGTTTTCTCATGAGCTGGAGGGAACATGATGCTGAGTGACACCGGGTGAGTCCCAGAAATCCTCAATCTCTCATGTAGAAGGTGAGAGGGGTGCAGAGGATCTTGAAGGCTTCTTTCTGCTCTGACATGGTAAGAGTCCAAGGTTAAGCCTTGTGGTCTGTTGAAATGAGATACCAACTGCCAATCATCATGGCTGTCTTTTGAATTGTACTGCTTCAGTTTGGTCATTCACAAAGGATAAGAAGATACTTCTCAGTTTGATGTGATTATATACAGGAGTTCTTTAGATCCATTGTCAACTCCAGTCATTTGATTATATGTGTATTTCTGCCTCAGTAAAAGCCTTCTTTGTGGAGTGTTAGAAACAGATGAAGAAATTTGGTTAAAACAAGAACATATGCAAACTTATGTATTTTGTTCAAAATTGTTGGAACTTATTTCTGCCACAAATGCTTTTAAAGCTTGTAAAATAAATATGATTTGTTTTTTTTTTTTTGAGACGGAGCCTCAAGCTATCCCCCTGGGTAGAGTGCCGTGGCATCACAGCTCACAGCAACCTCCAACTCCTGGGCTCAAGCAAGTCTCCTGCCTCAGCCTCCCAAGTAGCTGGGACTACAGGCGCCC
>CAUYTI010086499.1:0-18739 GCA_963575145.1 Galago senegalensis | reverse complement strand
CTAGAAAAACAAATACCCACAGGAAACCAAATCATCCTCTAATCAATGAATGCTTCACATTCACAATGAGCATCAATTAGTTTGTTGAATATTCTTTTTCTTCCTTTTTTTTGCAATTTTCGGCTGGGGCTGGGTTTGAACCTACCACCTCTGGCATATGGACCCAGTGCCTTACTCCTTTGAGCCACAGGCACCAACCTTTTTTTTCCTTTTTTTGAGACAGAGTCTCACTTTGTCGCTCTCAGTAGAGGGCTGTGACATCACAGCTCATAGCAACTTCAAACTCTTGGGCTCAAGCAATGCTCCTGCCCCAGCCTCACAAGTACCAGGGACTATAGGCACCCACTACAACACCCAGCTATTTTTTTCTTGCAGTTGTTCAGCTGACGCAGTCCAGGTTCAAACCCACCATCCTCAGTGTATGTGGCTGGTGACGTAACCACTGTTATAGGTGCCGAGCCTTAATCAATATTTTTATTGTACAGTAAAACTGAATTGTTTTTCCTGAATTGACTGGTTACTTTGTCATATGGAAATATTGTTCCATGTACTAGCTATCACATGCCTATGGCAAACAACCAGGCCATTTGCTTATTCAGTGTTCTGAGAGCGTAGACAATCAAGCATACTTTACAAAATATCATGAACCTTGTATCATTGGGATTTGGGTAGGTCTTGCCAACAGTGATGGCTTTTTGCTTATATGACAACCCTCTCATTATGCTCTGACTTCAACGGTGTTTGGAGCCAACACTGCATATCCCCTTAACATTCTCTAATTTCCAAAACAGTAGCCACCACATTAAAAAAAAAAAAAAATACTTCACAAATATCCATTTAATTAAACCAAACTGAATCTCAAGGAAAACCACTCTCACGCATGGTAGTCTAATCATTAGTTTCTAGCACATTTCTTGCTTGGTATTGGGTTAGAAGTCTTCTGCATTTAAAAGATTTAAAGCTAGTCCACTTTAGCAATTTCCAATTGTTTTGATTTGTACGTGAAAACCGTGGATCAACATTTCTATTTTCAGGTCTTTAAATATTGCTGTGAACAGTAACAAAGCATCCTCAGTAGTAGTGTTGTGCCCCGACACTACCATGGTGAGAGAGCACTAGAGTAAGACCCAGTGACTCTGATTGAAGAGAAAAGAACATTTCCCCTCATATTTTTAGGTGAAGATAATTTTTAACAAAAACGTGTTCAGAAAAATAAGTTCTTATAAGCACAGAAGCCATAAAAATACCATGAAATCTGTCTTCAGGGAAAAAAATAAAACCAAAACCAGCATTCTAGTCTCTGGAAAGTCATCAAAGAAGGACTTTGCCACATATTCTAATGACAGATATACACTTATATATGACCCAAATTGCAAATACAGCTAAAACATAAACTTACTATTTCTGGTTTATCCCTCAAAAAAGCTAGGAAGATGTCTTCTTACTGAGGAATAAAATAATTCTCAGGCCCTACGTGGCCTTGTTTCCTACAAACCAAGGAACTGAGAGCTGCAGATGCTCTTCCCATTCCAGAACTCTCTGTCCGACCAGCCAGAAATGAAAAGTTTTCACTCTCAGTGAGCCGTTCACCAAGCTCACTGAGATTAGGTTTTACCGAAATGAGTGATGTACAAAGGCAGCCCTGCACCAGTTCCTGTTTCTGTGCACTTTCCAGTTGCTGTTTATGGAGCCAACTGACTACTTTTTCAGCTCATTTAGAGATACTGGTCGTTCTCTAAAACCAAAGCCCTGATTTTTAGAGTTGTCAATTTCCACCCTATCTCATAGATAACTTTCCACCATAGTTGACGTCAAGCTGCCAACACAAAGTCACTAAGCAGAAAGTTGGGAGGAGACGCACCCAGTTCCAGCACACCCTAACGGGTGTTGTTTTGTAGGATATTTTTTCTGATCATAAAGGTGATTTATAATTAGAAATGATTAAAAGTACAAAGCAGTGGGAAAAATGGCTCAGAACTCTAAAAGCCAAAGATAGTCATTTATTAATATGGTCCGCAGTAGAATGCCTACCACAGCTAACCCTTATGCAAAATCCTACTATGTCTGGATTTTATGTCAGCTTACCTTTCTAAAAACCATAGGAATTTTAACATTGGTTCAAACTGGAGTTTCTCCTCATGGGAATATCAGGAAAAAAGGACAATTTTGAACTCAAAAATAAAGAAATCAGCTAAGGAGTAGAAGACTTAGTGATGAATTTTTAGCTAACACTGGAAGAAAATAAACTCAGAAATGAGAGCTGGATTCCTACAGTTGCTAGCTCAAGGGACTGAGGCTGAAGGAGGAGCTGAAGGCTTGTGCTGTGGCAAGATATCGTTAAGCCAGACATAAGACAACCTCACACATTGAGGAAGAGGTTTGAAAACTACCAGTCCAACTAAGCTGAGTTAACTAACCGATTACCCAAGACTTATCCATCTCAAACATCCAAATAACCAGGGCTCTCTGACACCAAAAATATGATCTTAGAAGTGGGAGTTAGCAGTTCTAAGTCAGATCACAAAGATGTTAAGCATATAAAAATGTACCGTTTCTTATTACACTGTTGTCTACGACATAGCAAAACAAATTTACAAGTATTTTATAAAAGAATGTAGAAAGGAAGAGAGCTTGAAGAGTGGGGATGGTAATAAAAAGATTATCATAAAGTCAAAATGTGTAAACCAAATTTGATATGCTCCTCATTTATGGTACTGTGTCCATTTTTTTAAATGAACTTCAAAAACATTTAGAAAGAAAAAAAAATTTTTTTTTGAGACAGATTCTCAATCTGTTGTCCAGGCTAGAGTACTGTGGCATCAGCCTAGCTCAAATGATCTTCCTGCCTCAGACTCCCAAGTAGATAATTTTTTTCTAATTTAGTAGAGAAGCAGTTTCTTTCCTGCTCAGGCTGGTCTTGAACTCCTGAGCTCAAGCAATCCTCCTGCTTCAGCCTCCTGGAGTACTACAATGATAGCTGTGAGCCACTGCACCCAGCCAAAAACTTAATTCTTTCTTTTTTGTTTTCCCTAGCCACTAGACAACCAGGGGAAAAACTTAATTCTCACAGCTGAATATTTCTTTAACACATTTGCCTTAAAATATGTTCTTTCATTCTACTAATATGCTTTTATCAGTGAGATAATTCATTGTGTAGTATCTTTCTACAAACCTTATCTGGCCAATCTTTTCAAATAAACATTCTGATTGAAGTATAACTGGCACAGAGAAAAGTAGCCAAATCATAAGTGTCTAGTTCTATAAATAATAAAAAATTAAGTATATCTTATAATCAGCACCCAGGTCAAGAAATAAGAACATTATGCAGGATTTTAAAGGTCCCAGTCCAGACAAGGTGGCCCACACCTGTAATTCCAGCACTTTGGGAGGCAGAGGCAGGTGGATCCTTGCAGCCAGGAGGTCAAGATCAGCAGCCTGAGCAACATGGCAAGACACTGTCTCTACAAAAAAACAGAAAAATTAGCCAATGTGGTGGCACACTCTTAATAGTCTCAGCTGCTCACTGAGGAAGCTGAGACAGAGGATAGTTTGAGCCCAAGAATTTGAAGTTACAGTGAGCTGTGATGATACTACTGCCCTCCATCCTGGCCATAAAGCAAAACAGTGTCAGGGAGAGAGAGAGGGAGAAGGGAGAGAGAGACAGAGGGAGGAAGAGGGAAGAGGGAAGGAAGAAAGGAAGGAAAGGAGGAAGGGTGGGAAGGAGGAAGGGAAGGAGGGAAGGGGAGAGGGAGGGAGGGAGGGAGGGAAGGAGGGAAGGAGAGAGGGAGGGAGGGAGGGAGAGAGGGAGGGAAGGATCCCTGTACTCTTATCCAATACCTACCTACTTCTCCCACCTCCCCAACGAAAACCACCATCCTAACAACAAACACCATAAATTTCTTTTTGAACTTCTTAGTAACATAGATAAAATTATTCAAGGCATTTTTGTGTGTGACTGGCTTTTCACTCAATATTGCTTGAGAGGAGCATCCATACTGTTGCACGTGAGAGTAATTTGTTCACTTTCACTGTTGTGTAATATTTCATTCAACACAATTTCTGTCACTATTTTTATCCAATATACATTTTATGCTTATTGTCTGCCCAGTGTATATTTTTTGTATCCTTTCATTGCAATGTATTTGGCCTTTAAAAAAAAAAAAAAACACCTACAGACAGCGTTATAATTGGGTGTAGACTGTTTAAGCCAGATGACCAGTCTGCTGTATACTATTTCGATAGTAATATTTTGCCCGATAACGATATTAACTAGTACACCTAAACCCAACCCTGTTCCGTCTAATCATTCCTGTTTGCATTTCCATCTACCGGTTTGCGATTCTCTCCCACTTGTCTCATCTTTCTTATCGCTTCCAGTCCTCTTCCTCCTCCGCCTTCTTTTGGGTTAAATATTTTGTATAATTCCATTTTCATTCCTCTGTTGGGTTTTTAGCTATACCTCTTTGTATAAAAGTGGTTAATCTAGGAACATGCATCTTTAACAGATCGCAGTCTGGTCAGCATCAGTATTACACCATTTCGTGTAAAATACGAGGGTGGATCTTGTAACCGTATTGTTCCATTTACCCTCTCATTTTCGGTTCTGTTGTTATAAAAGACCACCAATACGGAAAGCATTATTAAGATAATTTTTCTCTTAATAATGTATTTTGAAGAAATTAAGATAAAATCGAAATATATATATAAGCTTTTATATTATCATTTCTAATGCTTTTCATCCGTCCCTGTACCTACAAATTACAATTGTGTATTTCCCTTCAAGCTAAAGAACTTCCTTTAGCATTTCTGTATTATGGCCTTGTGGCAACAAAGTCTCAGTTTTTGTTTGCCTTCAAATGTCTTTATTTCATCTTCATTTTTAATGGATAGTTTCTCAGGTTTTAGAATTCTTGGCTGAACTTTTTTTCTTCTTTCAGTGCTTTAAAAATGTTCCAGTATCAATTGGGCTCAACGAGAAGGCAGTGCAACGAGAATGCTTACTATTATTTTCCTGTATATATTGTTTTTCTTTGGCTGCTTTCAAGATTTTCTCTTTGATATTTTGACTCTGCTCGGGCTCTGAGTTGATTTCTTTTTAACAATTCTTGAGTGGGGGCGGGGGGTAGTCATGGTGGCTCACACCTATAATCCCAGCAGTCTGAGAGGCTGAGATAGGAGGATTGCTTGAATTCTGGAGAACAAGAACAAGACCTTGTCTCTACTAAAAAAAAAAAAATAGAAAAATTAGCCGGGAGTTGTGGTGGGCACCTATAGTTCTACCTACTCCAGAAGCTGAGGCAGGAGGATAACTTGAACCCAGAAGTTTGAGATTGCTATGAGCTATGACACCATGGCACTCTACTCAGGGTGACAGAATAAGACTGTATCAAAAAAAAAATTATTTTGGGATTTGTTTCTTAGATCTTCACATTTATGTTTTTAGAAATGTTGTAAGTATTCAACCATTACATTTTAAAGTGCTTTTTTCTTTCCCATCCTCTCTCCTTACCTTCTGGAGATCCATTTACATATCTCCAATTTGCTTTTAAGCTCATCCATGGAATTTTTCATTTTAATTAATATATTATTTAATTCTGTGATTTTTATTTGGTTCTAGTTTCTAGTTATCTACTATTAAATTTTCTGTTAATTTATTATATGTTCTTTAAGACTTTGAATGTATTTATAATAACAACTTTAAAATCTTTGTTAATTACAGCATCTGAATCATTTGGGGACTAGATTTTAAGAACTTCTTTTTTTCATATGGATCATGGTTTCCTCTATCTTTGCATATCTAGTTATTAAAAATTATACACTGGACATTTTGGAAGCTATATTTTATTTTTTGGGTTTTTTTGAGACAGAGTCTCACTTTGTCACCCTCAGAGTGCTATGGCATCACAGCTCACAGCAACCTCAAACTCTTGGGCTTAAAGGATTCTCTCACCTCAGCCTCCCAAATAGCTGGGACTACAGGCACTTACCACAATACCTGGCTATTTTTTTTTTGGCCAGGGCTGGGTTTGAACCCGCCATCTCTGGCATATGGGGCTGGCACCCTTCTCCTTTTAGCCACAGGTGCTGCCCAAGCCTGGCTATTTTTAGAGACAACATTTGGCTCTGGTTCAGGCTGGTCTCAAACCTATGAGCTCAGGCAATCCACCTGCCTCAACCTCCCAGAGTGCTAAGATTACAGGCATGAGTGACTACGCCAGCCAAAAGCTATGTTTTATAGACTCTGGATTCTATATTCCTCTGAAAGGTGTTGACTTCTGTTCTAGATAGTTAACTAAGCCATTCTCAATATCCCTATAGTGGGCAGCAGCTAAAATGTCTATCCAATTTTTTCAACTTCCAGCTGTTTCTTTTCCACCGGGTCACTAGAGTCTCTTGGACTTATAGTTTGGTGATGAATTAATGGTTTGGGTGGAATTTACACACAAATGTTTTCTATAGAACACATGAAAATTCATTCAAGGAAGATTCAGCCTATGTTTCTTCATTCCTTTATTTATTCAGCAGATGTTTCACAAATATTTATTAAATACGAAGCACTGTGCAAGGCACGAAGGATAACTAGAATAAGATACCATCTAGGTCTCCTAAAGGGGGGGTTATAATCTACAAGGAAAGACAGAAGTAACTTAAACTGGCAACAAATTTAAATGAGTACTATTAGTGATAATGATAAAAAGAAGAAATAATAAAATCACATGCAAGAAGTATTTCATTCTGCTTGGAGAGATCTAGAAAATCTACTGAAGCACCAACAGTTCTGCCTAATCTTGAATGATGAGTACGTTTGCCAGAATCAAGAACTTGAGGAAAAATATCACAAGTCTGGGGCATGCAAGTACATTCTTGTAATAGGATACAGTAAGCAAGTGGAGAAATGGCAAAGGGGGAGGCTAGAAAGGTAGGCAGGGGTCAAATGATTAAAGACCTTGAGAATAGAAGTATCTAAATTTCATTCTGTGGATAAGAAGTTGTCGCAAGATTTTAAGCAATAATGACATAATGAGATTTAAGCTTTTGAAATATCACTTTGCAGAGTGGAGAATGGATTATACCAAAGACTGATAAGCTTTGTCTATAAAGAACCAGATAGTTAGTATTTCAGGCTTGTAAGGCATGCTGTCTCTGTTGCAACAACTCAATGTACAGCACAAAAACAGCCACAGACAATATACATAAATGAATAGGCATGGCTGTGTTCCAATAAAACTTTACGTGCAAAAAATAGGCAGCAAGCTGGATTGGGCCCATAAGCCATATTGTTTGCCAATCTTGAAATAGATGATTTATCCCAAAGCAACAAGATCAGCTAGGAAGCTATTGCAATAGTCCTCCTAAGTGATAATGACAACTTGAAATTAGAGCAGTGAATGTGAACAGGCAGAGAAGTCAATAGCAGAAACATTAAGGAAGCAGACCTGGCCGGACTTAGTGGCCCATGGGATGTTGTGGCTACCAGGGAAGAAATTTAGGCTGACTCCAAAGTTCACGGTTTGGATGACTAGAGAGATCATCCTGCCACCAATAAAAACTGGGGAAAAAAAAAAATAGAACATCAGGAAGTGAGCAGTCCAAAGATGTGACCACGTCATGAACTATAGTTTTTGTGTTGCAATTGCATTAATTGTTTCTAATCACTAACTATGTAATTAACACTTTTAATAGAAAATTTTATTTGTCCACTTAATCTGTAGAATATGTTTGTTACAGGAAATTGAATTTGCTCACTTAAGCTGTAAATAAATTAACTTACTAGCCCTGAATCATTTAGTTTCTCCTGATGAACAGAAAACTAACTCTTTTGGTCTAGCTTTCTTCGTACAAATTGCTTCCTGCAGTCTCAAGCCCACTATACCCTCTGTGAAAGCACTTTCCTGCACACCTTGGAAGTCCTGTCTAACCAAAATGTGAAGTTACCACCCAATGTGGTAATTCTTAAATTCCCAGGTAACACACTTGATCTCTAACACTTTAGTATAAATGAGTATTAGATCATGTGAGAGGGGGAGTGTGTGTAGTATAAAAATAGGATGAGACTCAAAAAGAAATAAAGCCCAAGAAAATTAGTCCTTAGACTATGTGTCCTAGTTATCATGGTTGTAATTTATTAAATCCAAGTTCATTTATTCATGTGTTTTATTGTTTTACAAAGTTGATTGCTGTCCTCTCTAGGCCTTCATCTTTTCCAGGTAGAATAGTTTTACTTTTGCTTTTCTTTCCAAGTCTTTTCTTCCTTTACAAATCTATCTCTTTTGTTACCTTCTCTAGACTTAAACTCGCTCCACTATGTCTTTCTTGAGGTGGAACAACCAGATATGAGCCCAACTTTCCAGGTATGGATTCCCTATACTTCCATTGAAAGGTGGGATCTTTTTCCTATTTCCTGTTTTATGCCAGTTATGCCAGATATGTTTATTGTTTGGGAGGCCCTGAGTCACATTAGACTGTCAAGGAAACTCTATCATTAGTCATTCCCAAAAAGATGAGTTATAATCATTCAGTAGGTTGCTAATTTGAATAATTCTTATCTAAGTGACAATCTTTAATAAGTTAAGGATATGCGCATAGATGCCATACCTCTTCATAGTTCTCCAGTTTTCTGTTTATTTGTTTGCTTTATTACCTGGAAGGATTTAAAGCCATCAGCCAATGTCTTAATGTGTCTGGGCTGCTATAACAAAAGCCCAGAGCCTGGGGTGCTTAGACTCAACAGAAATTTATTTCTTATAGTTCTGAATGCTGGGAAGTGCAAGATCAAGGTGAAAGCACATGTAGTGAGAAGAAGATGGAGTCTGTCAGGTGAGGACAGACATGACACAGCTGGTCGGGTCCTTTTAGGTCCTAAGTGACCCTCGCTTCCTGTCTCTCATTCTTACTGTCTTGTAAATTTAGCTCCCACCCTAAAGATGCCCATGTTGAATAGTGTAGGAATTAACTTTTTAATTGGAAATGTTGTAATAGATTGTGACTGAGTTACGCTGATTATTATTTAAAATAAGGGTTTCTGTGGTCTTTGCTTTAAGAAGATTGATTTAAAAAATTAACTTTTTAAGATATTTGCATCAGAATGTTTATTGCAGCTCAATTCATAATTGCCAGGTCATGGAAGAAGCCCAAGTGCCTATCGATCCACAAATGGATCAACAAACTGTGGTATATGTACACCATGGAATACTATGCAGCCATAAAGAAAGATGGAGACTTTATGTCCTTCATGTTCACATAGATGGAGCTGGAAAATGTTTTTCTTAGCAAAGTATCACAGGAATGGAAGAAAAAGTATCCAATGTACACACACCTATTATGAAACTAATTTAAACCTTTTTATATGCAAGCTATAACCTAATAACAACCTAAGGATATGGGGGGGGAGAGGGTGGAGGGAGAGGGATTCGAGGGTTCACTTCTGTGGTTCATCTTGCAAGGGCACAAGTGAATCTTTTTATGAGTAGAATATGAATGTTTTGACATAATAACTAAGAAAGTTACATGAAGGCTATGTTAACCAGTTTGATGGAAATGTCTTGGATTGTGTGTGAAAACACCACACTGTACCCCCAAAGTGCATTAATGTACATAGTTACCATTCAATAAAAAAAAAAGAAAGAAAGAAAGAAAAGAAAAGTGTTCTTTGGCTTGGCGCCTATAGCTCAAGCGGCTAAGGCACCAGCCACATACACCTAAGGTGGCAGTTTCATTCAGCCTGGGCCCACCAAACAACAATGACGGCTGCAACCAAAAAATAGCTGGGTGTTGTGGCAGGCACCTGTGGTCCCAGCTACTTGGGAGGCTGAGGCAGGAGACTCGCTTGAGTCCAGGAGTTGGAGGTTGCTGTGAGCTGTGATGCCACAGCACTCTACCCAGGGGGATAGCTTGAGGCTCCATCTCAAAAAAAAAAAGAAAAGTGTTCTTTATGGAAAGTGAAACCTAAACTTCCACCTGGCCTCTGAGTAACCATTAAAATACCAACAAATGAATGTGGTTTCATGAAAGTTTTACCTAAATAGGTGTACTCCCCCTTACTCCAAAAACATAAAATACGTGCATTTCAGGCATTTCAAGTGTAATATATGCTTTCAGTATTAATTGGTGATTCATTATGTAAAATATTTTATGCATTTTTTGGTTAGTTTTTTCAGGGTTTTCTGAGCAATACAGGGCTGCAGAGCCCATGACCTAATGACGTACATCTTAGTGTCCTGTTCTCAGAGAAAAGGTTGGTCAACATGGTAATTCATTTGTCATATTGATATATTAGAAACCAGTTACGTTTAAACACACACAGACAAAATCCACACACACATACACAATTCTTAGTAATGTTATGTTAAAAGCAAAAATGATTATGCTAAATAGCTCACTCATAGAAAAGAGGAAATTTGCTTAACCACTACAGAAATGACATTCTATTTTTTTTTTTTTTTTTTTTTGAGACAGAGCCTCAAGCTATCCCCCTGGGTACCTGGGTAGAGTGCTGTGGCATCACAGCTCACAGCAACCTCCAACTCTTGGGCTCAAGCGAGTCTCCTCAGCCTCAGCCTCCCAAGTAGCTGGGACCACAGGTGCCTGCCACAACACCCAGCTATTTTTTGGTTGCAGCCATCATTGTTGTTTGGTGGGCCTAGGCTGAATTCGAAACCGCCACCTTAGGTGTATGTGGCTGGTGCCTTAGCCGCTTGAGCCATAGGCGCCGAGCCGACATTCGAGTTTTAAAAAGAGTTCACAGGTGGGCCTCTTCCACTCTTGCCCTAGGAGAGGTCCCAGCCTGAGTGACGTTGGTTGCTGATGCTGCAGTCTCTGGTAGAAGAATCTGCAGGATAATCAACTCCAATGACAATAGGTCAGATAAAGATGACTTAGTCCTCCAGAGCCAAAGTCCTTTGCCAGGCTGTGAAGAGCAAGAATGTATCCATTGTGATTTAGTCCTTGGTTTAACAGTGGGGAACTGTGTTGCTTGTCTGTGAATGTCATCCATCTGTCCTGCATAGTCATTGGTCTACATTTTTATCCCTGTTGATCAACTATTGCCATCCCTTACCAGCCTTCTCTCAGGGAGTATGAAATCTGTGATGTAAGAACTAGTCATTACAATTAGAGTATTGATGAAATCAAATAATGTGCATGATATGATTTAGGAAAAAATGTGATCTAATTCTCTAAAATGTTCCTAATTTCTTAGACTTGGGAGGAACAACTTTGTGGTTTAAGCAATAGAATATAGACATTAGCTTTTGATAACAGGCAATTTATTTTTCTTCTTTGTAATGTATTTTCACTTTGGGAGTTATAATGGACTCAAAGCAAAATCCTAGTGTTTGAGCCTGAATTACTTTGATTCACTCTTGGAATTTATTATAATATACTATATGTTGATAGTTCTCTTTGTCCCTACTGCCCCTGCCCCTTTCAATGCTTTTTGTTTCTTTCTTTCTTTCTTTTTTTTTTTTTTGGTCTTGAATTACCAGAATAAGTTGTCAAATTTTAGTGACAAAATTGAACCAAATGCTTAAATCCTTGCTGTTCTATAATTCGGATCACTATGATGACACTATTTTGGATGCTAGCTCTCTATATATTTTGTGGCAGAAACCTGATTGGAGATGAGAAAATAAATAAATATAAGGTACTGAATATCTGGCATTTTCTCTGACCCTTTGGTCCAAAATTCTGTAAGCAAAATGTTAATATCCAACTTCCTGAGTCTGTTTGGTTGAAGTTTAAAGGTTCAGGATACGCTACTATTCTTCACAAGACAGTGCTATACTTCGAGACACCCTCTCACGGCATTATCCTCACAAAGGAGATGAAGTTCAGTGCTACCTCATGGGGTCATGTTCCACAAGAAGCTATTTAATTAGATAGTGGACAGACTCAAATAGAGAATTTGGAAGACATTTTTGCAAACAATATCCCTGACATCTGAGCTTTTAGGTTGCAAGGTTTTTCTTTTTCTTTTCTTTCTTGGGGAGGGGGGGCCTGAAGCCCATAGGTCATTTATTCGTAACAATTAACAGCCTATACAAGACATCTGTAGAGTAGAGGCTGTGGGTCCAAACAGGCCCCTGATCCTGTCAGCAGCTCCGCCTCCCAGGCCTCTCTGGGTGCTGCCTTCATAGCCCCCAAGGGCTTGTGGACAGGCAGCACAGTGAGCATCAGGGGCACAGGCTCAGTCACAGGGTGGTGGGTGAAACTCTCCCACCTGGAATGGTTGGAAGTTGGCCCAGCAGCTGAGGCCTGTCTGTCCCTTCCCCTCCTGGGGAAGTTCCACCTTCACAGTAGTTAAAGCTACCAGGATGAAAGCAGGGTTGGGGCCAGAGACCCAGTGGAGCCTTGGGATGCAAGAGGTGAGGGCAGGGGGGCTTGGGAGAGAAGAGATTAGGGAGGGGCCTGATTAGAATAGAAACTGATGATCTTGTTTCAGCACTCCCAAGATAAGGGATGTGACTGCAACCTTAGAGCTTCCCAGAGCAAGCAGGTTGTGCCCTCCTTGGAAGGATATCTTCCTGGAAGGATAAGACCAGCTTCTGGGAGGCTTAGTTGAGTTCTCTGGGTCCCTCAGGCCTCTCAACAACAGACCTCTCCTGTAGGGCAGTAGCTCCTGGGCTGCAGCTCAGACCTTCAGGAAAAGATGAACTGAACTTGGTTAGTCCCACTCCCACTAGCATGTACCAGGGCCCCCAAACCAACTAGGTGGGCAGGCCCCTGGGGTCTGGAATGGAGGATGGGGCCACTGGAACTGGGATGGGAAGAGGCTAGGGGCACAGCCCCCAGGATCCATGGATATTCCAAAGTCCCCTGAGTTTCAGGTTCAGCTGATGTAGATACAGTGGAAGTCATGGGCACCAAAGGCTGCATTGCACTTGGGGCATTTCCTCTGGTGGGCTTCATATCCACCCAACATGCACTTGAAGCAGAAAATGTGGAAGCACTTGGTAAGGACTGCATCCTTCTTGTGTATGTTACAGCAGGGCCAGGTCAGCTGCGCCCTGTACTCCTTGATCTCTTCCTGGAGGATCCCATCAGCATCTGAACAAACTTCCACCTTCCTTTGTTTCTCCAGGTTGCATCAAAGCCTTGAGATGTCCTCCTGAGCCCTCTTGAGGTTGGAGCTCTCTTTCTCATGAGCAGCTCCACTCTGCCAGGCAGGGCTGAATCTCTTGAAGCCAAGTCTGCACACGCTCCGGCTGCCCCTAAGTTGCAAGGTTTTTCAATTCCTCTTTTGGGGTCCTCAATAACCCACATGTGGCTTGGCCATGTGAGCATGCCAGACCTCCCGAAGATTGGCCCCCAAATATTAATATTTATCTTGCAAGCAATTGCTCAAAACAGTTATATTAAAGAATCACTCCTTAACCTCACTTAAACAGTGAATCATTTTGGACACTTGTCATGGCATAAAGTCGGGTCTAATTAGAACCAGTAGCTCTGTCCACACTGGGGTGCCCATTTTTTCTGGCACTGTCCTCTGCTGGCAAGCATGTCTAGTCTCACAAGTACAATTGGTGGTTCCTTTGTTAAGGTCAGTTGAGCTAACCTCTACTTCTAGTTGTTAAAAAGTCTTCTCCAAATTAGTTTCCTCTTTCAACAGCTCTTTCTCTTGGGAAGTGGTTCTCAAAGTGCAGCCCCCAGACCATCAACATCCACATCACCTGGAACTTGTAAGAAATGCACATTTGGGGTCCCACTACCACCCTCTGAAGCACATTTGCTGGAGGATATTTAATTCAAGCTACACAGAAATGTGTGAAACAGGAGGTATTGTCACCTTTCTCAATCTTCTTATGTAAATACCAAGATTGCAGACAGCTTTCCATGTAAATACACATAATTCTTCACTTTTCCTGTTAACAGCTGTATAACCCATTCTATTTATAGCAAAGTCAACCCAACAAATTGCCATTGACAACCATATACACTGTTTCCAATTTTTAGCAGTTGTAAGCTGTGTTGCAAAGAGCACTGTACTTACACGTCTTTGCTTCCATGTGACTTTTCATGGTGTAAATTCCTAGGTGGTAAGTTCCTGCGCCAAAGGGATTGCATATATATATCAACAATTTTTTTTTTAATTTTTTGTATTTTTAATGCTCTGGCATCTGAGGCTTTACTGATCCTGGATAGACTGCTCCTTCCAAGGTTAATTCATTCCCAGAGAGAGCAACAAGATTGTCTACAAGCATGCTTTTGATATACACACCAACCAATCCAGTGGTGATACTCTCAACCCCGTACTCTATCTGGCTCTTACACTCCTAGAGGCAACATTCCGCCCCCCCACTTATCCAAGGGCCAGATACCAGCCCACTAGGCCCAGCCCCTATAGCTCAGAGCCCAAGGAAATTATTCACACTATCCAATCCTAAGCCTTGCCTTACCCATCCCTTCCTGGGAAAACCACAGTATAGGCTGTTTTCTACACTTGACACTTGCTTCTTCTGCCCCTCAGCCGGCCTTGGCACCTCCTTGTGTGGGCTGTGTGTGGTTCGGCACACCCCCTCCTCTTGGGACCTGTGAGTAAAAAATATCTTTTCAGTAGCAATTGTCTCCTGATCTGTTAGCCTCACCATCCTGAATAAAAAAAAAAAAAAAATCTTGGGTGCAGTTTAAAGCAGTATGTGGAATACCATGACTTTATACTGCAGAAAGGCCACAGATTTTAATGCCAGCGTACCTGGGTTTAAATTGCAATGTCTCTGTTTCCTAGGTAGATAAATGTTTTACCGGGTAACCCACTTGACCTCTCCATGACTCAGTTCTCACCTCTGAAAAATAGAGACTCATAATAAAAGTACCGACCTCACAGAATCATTATAAAGTTTAAATATTAATAAGCATAAAGTACGTATGACAACACAAGTGTGGTAAGTACTGACTATCATTATTATTGCTGATAAAATCCCCTACTGATGATTAGCGTTCAAGTAAAAAGTTGAAATGATTTATTCTGTATAAAGAACATTTGTGAGAACCTATTTACCTACATGCTTGGCAACACTGAATAGTTGGATAAAATCAATATTTTTAATATTTTCCCATCTAAATGATGAAAATGGTGGTTTCTATTAGCATTGTTTCATTACTAGAGCAACTGAAAAATGTTTCTAAATACTTGAACCTTTAATGTTCTTCATCTGGTGTGGATTATCTGCGTGTTCTTTTCATATCATTTGATTACCATTTGACTAATGAATATCGGTCCAGTATTTAAAATCGAGAATATTTTTATGACTGTATCTTAACATTTTTTTATATCATCTTTAATTGAAGAAATATTTTAAATTTCAGAGTCCCCAAGTCATTTCTTTTCTTTTATGGCTTCTGTACTTTATGTAAAAATTCTTATTATTTTTTTTTGTTTGTTTAGTATTTTTATAGTAACATTGCTTCTTTTACAATTTAGTCCTTCTGAGCTGGGTTCTGGGCATCTTAAGAGGGATTTTTTTTTTTTTTTATTTAGGCAAATCAATGTCAGTGCAGTCATAAAAATTCCCTGAAATTTTCCTAGTTTAATTGTCAGCAGTTTTACCCTAGTCTCATTTATCACTCCCTTGCGTGCAAAATATGAGGGCATGATAAAGAGAAACTCTTACCCCACAAATATCTCAATGCCAAGTTCATATTGAAGGAGTCCGTCCATCTTGAGCTTTGACACAGTAAATTCATTTGGAATTTGAATCATCTATGATAGCAAAGGTCAAATTGGTCTGTTCAGGCCCTCACCCGAATGACTAATCAGATACAGTGCCTTCTCAAGATCTTTTCCAGGGGGCCCAATCATGCTCACCATTTCCACAGGCCACTGGCTTACCGGTAGGGCCCCAGCTTGGCCCTGTTTTATTTCCTCCATTCTAAACTGGATTACTAGCACTGTCACTTCACCACAAAGTCATTTCTAGACTCATCGGAGATTCTTTCTAATCACAATCCAAATTCTTTTTTCCATTGCATATTTGTATTAATTTGTTCATTTATTTAAAAAAACTATATTACTAATTCATTATAAAGGGCCTATCTGTGGTAGGCACTTGGGATATATTGATGCTTGACCTGATGAAGCTCTTTTTTCTTAACATGTTTTATGGTATCTGAACTCAGTGTGTGTGAGGGTACTGGGGGAGGTACCTATTAAAATAATGAAAAGCATATATATAGATGGTTGATTGGAAGTGTTCATTGATTTAGATGCAGCTATCCTCTTCTTTCAGTATATTATTATTATTTGCATTAAAAAAATTAATAGGCTTCATCTTTTACAACTTTTTTAGGCTTGCAGACAAATTGAACAGATTGTACAAAGAATTCTTCTTTTGACCAGGGCCGGGTTTGAAACTGCCAACTCCAGTATATGGGGCTGGTGCCTTACTCCTTTGAGCCACAGGTGCCACCCAAAAGAATTCTTATATAACCTCTCTTTTCCATCCTCCCATCCCCGTAAACAATTTTCCCCTACTAACATCTTTCCCCTATTAACATCTTCCTTTACATTTGTTATAATTAATGAATTAATAATTGCTACATTATCATTAGCTAAAGTTTGTAGTTTACATTAGGGCTCACTCTTTTGTTGTACTGTTCTGTGGGTTTAGTATTTTGTTTTGTTTTTTCAGTTTTTGGCCAGGGCTAGGTTTGAACCTGCCACCTCTGGCATATGGGGCCAGCGCCCTACTCCTTTGAGCCATAGGTGCTGCCTTAGACCAGTGTTTTTCAATCTTTTTCATCTCATGTTACACTTGAACCTACAGTTAAGCTTCTACAACACCCTTAAATTATGTTGGATCAAAAAAAAAAAAGTAAAAAAAAATATGCTTTGAACTTCTTTTGAAAGTGCACAGCTATGATTTAATAAAAAAAAAAAGAAAGAAAGAAAATTATGATCTTTAATACAAATTTTCACAGAACACATAAGATCCTCTCCTGGCAACCAGTGTGCCATGGCACACCAGATGAAAATCACAGGTTTAAACAAATGTATACTTTGATGTATCTACAATTACAGTATCATACAGAATAGTTTCACTACTCTAAAAAGCACTTATGTTTCACCCCTGCTCACCACTGATTTTTCTTTTATTATCTCTATAGTTTTATTTCTTCCAGAATGCCCGTATAGTTGTAATCACAGAGGATGCAGGCTTTTCAGAGTGATTTGTTTCACTTAGCAATGTGTGTTTAAGTTTCTTCCATGATTTTTTGGTGGCCTGATAACTCATTTCTTTTTATCACTGAGTAATACTCCCTTTTAGGGAGTACCACAGTTTGTCCATTCACTTATGGAAAGACATTTTATTTACTTTCATTTTTTGACAATTATGAGTAAAGCTACTGTAACCACTCATATATAAGTTTTTTGGTTTTTGTTTTTGGCTGGGGCTGGGTTTGAACCCGCCACCTCCAGCATATGGGGCTGGCACCTTACTCCTTTGAGCCACAGGCACCACCCTATATATAAGTTTTATCTCAGTTAAGAAAATACTGGGCCTGTGATGGCTGGATCACATGGTAAGTATGTCTCACTTTAAGAAACTGCCCAACTATCTTTCAAAGTGGTAATCTCATTTTAATTCCTATTAGCAGTTAGTGAGGATTCCTGTTGCTCCACATCTCTGTCAACACATCTATCTCTGTTTAGTATTGCCAGTTTTTTGTTTTTTGTGTTTTTTTTTTTTTTTGCAACAGAGCCTCAAGCTGTCCCCCTGGGTAGAGTGCTGTGGCATCATACCTGACAGCAACCTCCAACTCCTGAGCTCAAGTGAGTCTCCTGCCTCTGCCTCCCAAGTAGCTGGGACCATAGGCACCTGCCATAATGCCCAGCTATTTTTTTTGGTTGCAGCTGTCATTGTTGTTTGGTGGGCCAGAGCTGGATTCGAACCCACCACCTTAGGTGTATGTGGCTGGTACCTTAGCCACTTGAGCCACAGGTGCCAGGCCAGTATTGCCAGTTTTTAAGATTTCAGCCACTCTACTAAACGGGTAGAGATATCTCATTATTGTTTTAATTTTTCAATGACTTAATATTGTCTTTTAAAATGAAAAATGTAGAAAGGTTGATGTATGAAGCTGATATTAATCATTAACACCACAGTATCAATTTAAGACAACGTCAAACATTATGTCACTTCCTCTCTTTACTACTCAAATGTTTTCAGTGAATCTCATCATCTATAAGAGGATATTAATTCCTTAATATTAATTAAAAAGAAAAAATTATTTTTTTGTTGTCTAACTGAATTTACAGCCTCTTACTTTTTGTTTCTTCTGAAAAGCATACTTTTATAATTTTTTACAATATGGGCTGTATTCTCTCAAAGCCCTGTTTCTTTGCACAGATGAATCCTCCAGCTTCCCCTCTGTTCTAGTCTCCTCACCCTGGCAATACGTCTACCCACCCTCCTGTGTTCAGCTTGGCTTCCCTCTCTGTGTGTTTCTTTCTTGACTCACACAATTGCTCAGCTCCATTTATCATTCTGCATGTCCTTCCAGGTTAGGACCTACTGAATATACAGTAATTACACTCCTAATTGGGGAAAAACTAATATTTGTCAATGAGAAGATTATTTTTTATTGGTAATTCCTAGAGAGGTTTTTTTTTTCTTTTTTCTTTTTTTTAACGTTGGATTATTTTGAAAATTACATCTTAATTAGTGGAATCATACACTCCCCAAGAATAATTACTAAAATAAATGCTTTGTCACATTTACATTAGTTATTTCTTGCAGAAAAT
>CAUYTI010086492.1:0-15311 GCA_963575145.1 Galago senegalensis | reverse complement strand
CGGGCGCCTGTGGTCCCAGCTACTTGGGAGGCAGAGGCAAGAGACTCGCGTGAGCCCAGGAGTTGGAGGTTGCTGTGAGCTGTAATGCCACGGCACTCTACCCAGGGGGACAGCTTGAGGCTCTGTCTCAAAAAAAAAAATTAAATTAAATTAAATTAAAAGGATCACAGGAAGTAAAGATGGAAGGATGGGTTCTCCAAAATATGCCACTTTGGCCTAAGGGTTATTTTGAGCTAAATGTACTTGAAAAACAGCAGGCGAAAGAAGGCGTTCTAATCCCTTCTCTTGCTGAAAACAGGAAAGCCAACCTCCCACATGAACCGTGGTTGCTGGCTGAAGAGTGGGGTCAGGAACCCAGCCCAAGGAAGCGGTTTTCAAACATCTGCTCAAGGTAAACAACTGAAAATGTGAAAACCGACCGTTGGTGTGGTCAGTCCCTGACACGCACACACACACCCATTGGTACACAACTGTTAAAGTCACTCACCCTGAACCAGGAGAAAAGAAACGTTCTGGGATGGGGAGGCATAGCCAAGAAAACTCAGTACAAACACACCTTGTTAAATGAGTTCCTCTTTTCCTTTAGCCTTCCCATATAATTTACTTTCCACATCTGCCTGTCTGTGCTCAAACAAATCATTTGGTTTTGCCACTCCTTTGGGTCTTCATTTTCTGATGAGGGCTCCTTCGTCAAGCAAAACTTAAATTTGTGTGCTTTTCTCTGGTGAATCTATCTTATGTCAATTCAATGCTCAAGCCCAGCTGGGGACCTTAACAGGGTAGTGGTGAAGTCTGGCCTTCCCTACAAAAGAATATTTAATTCCATCATGGGTAGCCCTGAAGAGATGTAATTAAAAGAAAATTGAGCCACTTAAAGCGAAGACTGATTTCTGGTTAAACAAATAGGTTAATCACATACCTCTATTTCCTCGGCTATTCAAGTCCTCCTGAAGTATCACTAAGTGAAAGAAAAGGTACCAAGCCTAAGGACAAAGAGAGCAAGTGAGGAGACATCAGGGGATGCAACAAATGTTACCAGACAAAACGCAGGTGTCTTTGCGGAGGGGAGAGAGGGGAGAAGGGAATCCCAAGGGGACACAAGCCAGTCGGCTTCGCAGAGCTGTTTTTAAGTTTAGGATTTGGAGCAACCACAGAAGGTGGGAGATGCTGTGAGGGTCCAAAATAGGGAAGCAGTTGAAAATCCATGCATGCCGTGTTGGACTCCTGCCCCTAAGATGACCACAATTCAGCATCTGTAGGTGGGAGGGGGAGGAGCGGGGAGGAGCGGGGAGGAGATGCCTGGGCAAGAAGCCTCCCTGTGCAAAGTTATGCTTCTGTGTTGCTTGTTTAAAAAACTCAGAGGGATCTGTTCGTGGAGGGAGCGGACTCAGTATTGAATTTCAACACTGCAGACCACGTCTCCCCAAAGGGAGGTGAGGAAGGGAGACAAGCTCCCTTTCTGAAGCACTGTCAATCCTCTGCCCACTCCAGACCCCACGATTGAGGAACGACACCTCCCAGACATTCACCGGGAGGAGGAGAAAGCAAATCTTACCAGCAGAGGGCCAGAAACAGCAAAATGTCCTGTGGTTGTTTAACATTGGTTTAAATGGACCCCAAAGTGGCAGTCCAATAACCCCTAGACTGATTTTATTTCCCTGTATCCTGAAGAGTGCACCACACTCCTCACAATAGCAGGCCAGTGAAGGGACTCACTCCTGATTTTGGTTTGTGACCCAAATGCAAAAACTGACCCTGGGAGACAGAAAAAGAAAGGTAGGAAACCACCACCTTCCAGCAGTCCTGTCAGGCACCTCGAAAAGACTGCACGGCTCCTTATAGAAAACGAGGCCATCTGAGAAAAAGGGAAGGTAATCGCCTGCTTTCCTTGTTCTCCTTACTCTTCAGATCTTGGTGAAAAGACATCAGAAAATAGTCGATGACTTTAGCTTCTCCCTGCAGCCCACTCCTTTCTTACATCACCAGACAAGTACTAGGCTCTTTGTGACTCATTTCTCAACAGTAAAATTCACATTGTGATATGCAAAAGTGCATTAACAGACACAACAGTCGTGAGCAAGACACACTCTGAAATGAGACAGAGCTGGGTTCAAATCTCGATGTCCTGCCAGGCATGGTGACTCACGCCTATAATCCTACCTCTCTTCTTGCTTGAGCTCAGAAGCTTGAGACCAATCTGAACAACATCAAGACCCCATCTCTACTGAAAATAGAAAAACCTAGCTGGTGGGCACCTGTAGTCTCAGCTACTCGGGAGGCTGAGGCAAGAGGATTGCTCTAGCCCAAGAGTTTGAGGTTGCTGTGAGCTATGACAGCACAGCACTCTACCCAGAGCACAGAGTGAAACAAAAACAAATCCCAATGTCCCTCTTTCTATTATCTGGATGATCTTATTCATTGCTTAACCTCTCTGAACCTCAATTTTCTCATCTATAAAATGATTATAATACATATATGCCATGAAGTGACACAATACATATGTATTATTATGGGGATCCAATGAGATTATGTGTATATAAAACTTGGGGGAAACAAAATTTCATCAGGTATAAGGTTCTGCATTCATTTCCTATGGCTGCTGTAACAAATACAAGCTTTGGGACTGAAACACACACATTGATTCTCTTATAGTTCAGAAGAGCCATTTCCCAGGCCCATGGCTCCTCTGGAAGTTCTAGGGCTGAACCCATCTCCTTGCCCGTTCCAGCCCTGAGAACCACATGTATTACACTCCTTCTTCCACCCCTAAACTAGCAGGATAGTGTTTTGAGTCCTCATTTTGCCTTCTGCATCCAATTGCCCTTTGCCTCTTTCTTAAAAGGACACCTGCAGCTGCATTTAGAGCTCATCTGGATAATGCAGGATAATCTCATCTTGAGACCTTTTAACTTAATCACTTCTGAAAAATCTTTTTTGCCATGTGCTATAGTTTAGATGTTTGTCCTCTGAAATTTCATGTTGAAACAAGATCCCTACTGGTGGGGTGGGACTTATTAGAAGGCACTTGGGTCATGGGGGCTGTCATGAATGGCTTGGAGATATCCTTATGGCAAAGAATGAGTTCTTATTCTGTTAGTTCCCAGGAGAGCTGGTTGTTACAAAGAGCCTGGCATCTCCCTCCTCTTCCTCGCTTCCTCTCTCCCTTGTGATCTCTGCACCTGCTGGCTCCCCTTCACCTTCTACTAGGAGTGGAGGCATCCAGAGGGCCTCACAGGAGCAGATGTGGTGTCATGCTTCTCCTACAGCCTGCAGAACTGAGCCAAATACACCTCTTTTCCTTATAAATGACTCAGCTTCCCATATTCCTTTATAGCAACACAAGTGGACTAAGGCACCATGTCAAATAACCTTCCCAGATTAGGACCTGGATATCTTTGGAGTCATTACACAGCCTACCATAGGCTTTATCTACAAGATATGCTTTAGGGGAGGAGGGGACATCCAGTGGCATTTTAAAAAACTCATCAAGTGGGTGGCGCCTGTGGCTCAAAGGAGTAGGGCACCGGCGGCCCCATGTGCCGGAGGTGGTGGGTTCAGGCCCAGCCCTGGTCAAAAACTGTTAAAAAAAAAAAAAAACTCATCAAGTATATTGAACATCAAAATGCCCCTGCCACCCTGACTCCCCCTTATCCTACTGCATTCTGGGTTAAAACCAATTGAATAGAAAAATAGCCCTATCCTGGCTCCAGCGAGCCAGAACAGAAGTTTCTCTAGTCACCTAGTCCTAGCTTGGTCTTCATGAAACCTGGGAGGGGCCTCCGCTGTCTCTGCAGAGTCCCTGCTCCTGCTGTTCTGTCACCTGTGCCTTGCCTGCCCTGCTGGGGCCATTGGCAAATGCCAGAGTGCGCTGGCAGGTGGCAGAACTCCAACAGAGAGAGGCATTGGGGGGTTTCTTCACTGTGCAGCCCCCACCTGGAGCCCTGCCAAGGCCAGCACCAGAGATTAGGAGTACAGACTGTGCTCTCCACTTCTTTGGGTGGGGGTGGGCGTATCAGGCCTGCTGTGTAGATAAAGAGCCTCTTTTTAGACAGCACCATCTGGCATGGTTCCTTTTCATTATTAAATGCAGTGTTTTTGTTTTTACTTTGGCAAGGCTTATGGCCATGTAGCTCCCAAGCCATGTCATTCTCCAATATATCACTTGGCCATATCTTATAGACTTAGCAATACACTCAGCGTATGTAAGATCTACCAGCGAGAGATAGGAATTTAAATTAAACATCTATTGAGAGCCTGCTGTGTACCAGGCACAACGCTGAGGCTTCACTGATGGTATTTCATTTTGTTCTAACAGAAAACACATCATACAAGTAACAGAATCAGGGCTCAGCTAGGTCAAAGGTTAGGTTACTTTCCCCCAAATCCTGCGGTCAATAAGAGGCAGAGTTTGAGTCATACTGAACTGTGTCTGACTCCCATACCATCGTGCCACTGCACCCTTCCAGGGCATTTTATCAGGGCCATGACTGGGTGTTTTGGTTTGAAGCTCCTTTGTTACCAGCAGCTGATTATTCCCTCCTTACAGGTTTATACTCCTGGTCACCAAACAAATGGTTCAGTGATCAGTAAATAGCACACAAGTGAGACATTGCTCTGCAAACTGAAGTCTAATATATTCTGCTTTGTATGCCTTTGATTGCCTATGGGTGAATGGTCTCCAATAGTATATGATTATGCGTCCTGATCCATAAAAAATGGACCTAGTTGACCACATCTGTAATAAAAGTATATTCATTTGTAAAAATTATATGTAGGCACTATCAATAGTAAAAAACACAAAAGTAAACATTCACAATGGGAGATTTTAGCAGTTAGATGTTCTAATGTTTTTTTTCCACACTTTCTGCAGTCTACTTGCTGTATGAACAGCCCAGCTGGAAGACACTGTCATACTCAGTTACTGTTACAAAACAAACACATTGCTGTATACCAAGACTCATTCATCAACATCTAAGAAAAACCCAGCAATGGGTATAAATGGCTATAATGAATGATCATTATTTCTATAATCAACTCAGGTGATGCAGAATTCTACTAATCATTTAAAAAAGAACTAGTATTAATCCAACTTACACTATTCCAAAAAAATTAAGAAGGGGGCATTCCCAAACTCGAGACCTGTATCACCCTGGTACCAAAACCAGACAAAGACACCACCACCACCACAGCAACAAAAAGGAAAATTATAGGTCAATATCTCTGATGAACACATGCAAAAATCCTCAACAAAATACTAACAAACGGAATTCAGTAATACCTTAAAAAGATTACTCATTATGATCAAGTGGGGTTCATCCCAGGGATGCAAGGATGGCTCAATATATGCATATCAATCAATGTGATACATCACATAAACAGAATGAAGGACAAAAACATTACAATCATTTCAACTGATACTGAAAAAGCAATCAAGAAAATTCAACATCCTTTCATGATAAAAACTTCCAAAAAACGAGGTACAGAAGGAACTTACTTCAACACAATAAAAGCCATATATGACAGACCCACAGCTCATATTGTACTGAATGGGAAAAAAAGGAAAGCCTTTCCTCTGGGATCTGGCACAAGGATGAGGCAGAGAGTGACCAGGAAGGACAGGTTGAAGCTATGCTTAGATCTGGGTGTCAGCTGGGGCAGTGGAGGAAAGTGGAGATAAACCAACAGGACCTGTTGATAGATTGCAATGGGGAGGTGGTACACAGGGAAAGGGAGAAACCAAGGATGACAAAGGAGACAGCAGCGTAGGCAGGAAGCACTGCACCGAGGAGAGATCTGGTTAGATTATGGCTTCCTGGGAGGACAGCAGAGAAGATTCCTGCTGGGAGAGGGGTCAAGGTGCCAAAAGGTTAATGCCCAGGGCTTTAAATACAGATGTGTCCACTCTGCAGACCGCCTATGTCTGACCCTGCTGTATGGAATTTCTGTTTCAAAGGTTTGAAGTGAGAGGCCCTACCCATGGCCAGGCTATTTATGCAAGCATCTTATTTTGAAAGTAGATCCAGACAACTTTATTCAGTCTCCACAGACTCGGAGGTTGGTTCCTTGGTACTTACATCATCCTTCATATTTGAAAATGGCACTGAATTAGTCAATGCCTAAAATATTCAACTCATTTGAATTGTATTTTCAAATAACTTGATTTGTCAAATTTAAAGGCCGTGAAATCTCAACTGGACTGTCATTGGCATATAGGAAAGCCACTGATCTGTGAACACTTTGTTTTCCTGATCACATCGAAGAGTTTTGTAGTTGAGTCCCTGGGGTTTTTAGGTAGTTGAGTCCCTGGGGTTTCCAGGTCATCTGCAAAGAGTAAGAGTTTGACCTCCTCTGTCCCCTTTTGAATACCCTTGATCTCCATCTCTTGCCTGACTGCATTAGCCAGGACTTCCAGTACTACAAGAGCAGTGACTAGCAGTGGAGACAGTGGGCATCATGCCTGGTTCCAGTTCTAAGTGGAAATGCCTTCAGTTTTACTCCATCTATACGCTATTGACTGTAGTTTTTTGTAGAGGGCCTCTATCAGTTTAAGAAATATCCTACCTTGGCTCAGCGCCTATAGCTCAACCGGCTAAGGTGCCAGCCACGTACACCTAAGGTGGTGGGTTCAAATCCCCAGCCCGGACCCGCCAAACAACAATGATGGCTGCAACCAAAAAATAGCCAGGCATTGTGGCGGGCGCCTGTGGTCCCAGCTACTTGGGAGGCGGAGGCAAGAGACTCCGCCTTGAGCCCAGGAGTTGGAGGTTGAGCCCAGGAGTTGGAGGTTGCTGTGAGCTGTAATGCCACGGCACTCTACCCAGGGGGACAGCTTGAGGCTCTGTCTCAAAAAAAAAAAAAAAAAAAAGAAATATCCTACCTTGCCTATTTTCTTAAGTGAAAAGTATGTTGAATTTTGTCAAAAGTCTTTTCTGCATCAATTGAGAGAGTCGTATGGTCTTTGTTTTTGCTTCTATTTATGTGGTGAATTACATTTATGGATTTACATATGTTGAACCAACCTTGCAAGTAGGATAAAACCCATTTAATCATGATTTATAATTTTTTTATGTGTTGCTGTATTCTGTTTATGAGAATCTTATTGAATATTTTTGCATTGATGTTCATGCCTGTAATACCAGCATTCTGGGAGGTTGAAGCAAGTGGATTACTTTGAACTCAAGAGTTTGAGACCAGCCTGAGCAAGAGTGAGACCTCATCTCTACTAAAGATAGAAAGGTTAGTCAGGCACAGTGGCATGGGCCTGTAGTCCAGCTACTTGGGAGGCTGAAGTAAGAGGACCACTTGAGCTATGGATGTTGGTAGTTATGATGCCACAACACTCTAACCACAGTGACAGAATGAGACTCTGCCTCAAAAAAATATATATATATATTGGCCTATAGTTTTCCTTTTTGTTAGGTCTTTTCTTGGTTTTGAAATCAATGGAAGCAACCTAAGTGCCCAAGTACTAATATGAAACCAATGTATAAACAACTACATACCCACATGAAGAAAAAACACCAGTACAGTCTAGCAAGAGGGAGGGGAGAGGAGAGGGAGGGGAGATGGGAAGTGGGAGGGTCATTGGGGGGATCTCACTTGTGCACAGCCAGCCTCCTGAGTGAAGGGCCCAACTACAACTTGAACTTTAGAAATGAAAATGCAGTTGAATCCCTGGGGTTTTCCTTCTATTAATAATGAAATTAAAAAACAAAAAGGCCACTCTCTACTGTCATGAGACAGGATTCTCTGGGATCTATGACTCTGTTTCCAACAGGTTGATATGAACATCATCAGGTGCTGAGCTGTCTGTATGGCCAGTACAGGTCATTTAGCATCCCTACCCTCATGCCTGCAAAATGCCAGTTGCATCCAATCATCATTGTAACCAAGAAAACACCCCACACATTTCCAAACACGCCTTGGGCATGCTGACCCTTGCCAGCAGAAAGCCCCAAGTTGTGCATTTATTAGGAGCACTTCACCTGGACAATCTCATCAATCACAGTCACACGATCTAACTCAATCATGTTCTCACTAGTCCATCATACTGAGATGGCTCTGGTTATTTACTTTGCAAGAAATAATTATGTTTTCCCACACTCTTTCTCCTACAAACATCAGCAGAGGCTTTTTATCTAGTTCCCTTGGGCTCACACATCTTTGAAGTAACTGTCTTCTTAAGTAAGTTGGTCCTAATGGGAGAGTCCTGCTGTTACATGCCCCTGCCTGCCCGCTCTTGCCACCACCTGTGCGTTTATCCTTTTAGACACTTGTGGAAGGCTGTATCCAGGAGCACAGAGAGTTCCCAGAAGGGGTAACCATGGGCGGGGGTGGGGGAGTGAGTGCCAAATGACTGGATCGAAAGGGAGGACCTGGGTGGGGGCGTTACTGCTGTCACTCATGGCCCTGGCTTCCTTTCCAGGACAAAATATATTGTCTTGAAGAATAGTTGGACTTTGCCAGAGAGGGAGAGAAGGCAGCGACCTTTATCAAACAAGGCACAATGACTCCCTCCTTCTCAGCAGGTTTCACCAGTTTTTCTTTTGGGTAGGTTGATCTGATAGTGAGAACCAAGGGTGGATTACCTCCTGAGTCATAGCAAGTTTCTCCTCTGGTTGTTGTAAAGGATGTATTACTCACCAAAAAGTCACAGCCACCAAACTCTATAATTGGCTTCTCTGAGATCCTCCCAAAGAAAAAAGTGTATAATTTCAGAGTACAGAGTTAGGAAATATATGCTGCAGTCAATTAAGTCTGTACTTTTACTCTGTATAAATGCTGACCAGTTTTATCACACGTACTCTGTCATGATGCGATTGCGTTATTTACTTCCTGTCGTGACAACAGATAGTTGCCCCATTTTCATTGAAAGTTATGAAGCTAAAGTGTGCGGCAGACTGTGTCTCCTTTTAACACTTTTCCCCCTAGCTCAAACATCAGTTTACAGTAACATAATCTGCAGTGTCTCACGTGGGTAAAGCAATGTGGACACCTCCACTGTAACTTGATTCACAGACTGTGTTGAATGCAGCAGACACTCACGTTACTGCCTTATCTATGCTGGAAACATGTGAGCGCTGCCTCCGCTCCCCTGGCTCCCCTCGATTCTGCCTCCAGGCATCTCTTTACACCCTTCCTTTCACGCTCTCCACCTGTCTCAGCTGGGGAACGTGCATCTCCCATCTGCTCTCCCCACTGCTGTGGGTCTTACCTTCCTCCTTACTCTCCCTGTCTCCAGCACCTTCACTGTCCCCTGAGTCACTGCCCTTCTCTTCCACCCTCTGAAATAAGCCTGCCCTGCCCTAGAAATAAACAAAACCAATGAAAACCCGTGGCTAACTCGCTGCATTAATACCCTACCCTGGTCCTCCCCTACCTTTCTCTCCAAACTCCCAGTGTCCACCCACTGCCTCCACTTTCCATTGTCCACCCACCTCACTCTAGTTCCACTTCCAGAGTTCCAGTGAATCTACACTCCCCAGTGGTGTTCATTCACATTTTCCCGCTATGGTGACCACCCCCCTATTTAAAAGGTTCTCTTTTCTTTGGATTCCAAGAAAGTTTTCTAATCAACCTCCTCACTTTTGTTTTCTTCACTCTTGATTCCTTTCTTCTCTACAACCACATTCCAGTCTTCCAGCTGCCCATGGGAGCCTTGCTGTCCCATGAAGCAGCTGTGCCTGCCTCAGCAGCGTGTCCCCACTTCTCAGACTTTGCCTCCTGAGCTCCCATGGGAAGACTCGCTGACTGGGAGGGGGGAGGCCTGACTGTCTCCTAGCCCTGCTCTCCTTGACATCCCTGCTGGCAGCCCCTCATGCTCTACCCTTACAGACTTACCTCTCCCCGCAGGTGGCCTCGTGGTCCCATCTTGGCAGCCCGTTTATTTCTCACATCCTGCATCCTGAGTTTTCTCCGGAGGTTCGAGTCTACATTTTATCTACCTCCTAAATGTTTCCACTTGGTTTTTCTCTCATCACTTTAAACTCAAAGTGTAAGAATAAATGTATCTACCCCTAGAGGAGTCAAGGGCATGTGGTACCCTTTCTACCTCACAAATTTCTTTCTTTTATTTTTTTAGAGACAGAGTCTCACTTTGTTACCCTCGGTAGAGTGCTGTGACATCACAGCTCACAGCAACCTCCAGCTCTTGGGCTTGGGTGATTCTCTTGCCTCAGCCTCCCTAGTAGCTGGGACTACAGGCACCCACCACAACGCCCAGCTATTTTTTTTGTTGCAGTTTGGCTGGGGCTGGGTTTGAACCCACCGTCCTTGTATATAGGGCCAGCGCCCTACTCACTGAGCCACAGGTGCTGCCCGAGTCACAGATTTCTATCAGCAGCATTATTATTCACTTAGTTAATCTCAAAATTCTAGTTATTTTTTGTTTTCCTTTTCTGTTCTAGTTACCAAGCCCTCTTAATTCTTCCTCTATACTTCACATATAGGAAAAAGGCCAAAGGCACAGAGTGATCCAGAAACTAAAGCGATGTTGTTAGGGGTCTCTCTCTCTCTCCACCTCGGACGTTGGTTTCTCTGTCAGGCACCTTCTTCCTAAGTGTGACCACATAGCAGCCACCGCCTGCAGACTTGTGCTGTGGAGTGTAGGATCATTAACATCATTGGATAGAGAGCACTCTGTCTCAGTTGTCCACCACAAGTGCTGACACAGACTTCAGTTTGAAAGACCTGGGTCATGGATCCAACTTAGA
Organism: Galago senegalensis; assembly: GCA_963575145.1. NCBI lineage: Eukaryota > Metazoa > Chordata > Mammalia > Primates > Galagidae > Galago > Galago senegalensis. The sequence goes on along the minus strand of CAUYTI010086492.1, from coordinate 4,599 downwards.
GCCGGAAGGGCGATGTCAACTCATCCAAACTGCATGGATTATGAGTGGAAAAAGCATGTTTCCCACAGAACGTAAGGTGCTATCTCCAGAGGAGAGCACGGTTCTGGGTATGCAAAAGCAACCCACGTCCAGTCTGTTCTCTCGTGACCATACGATGATGTTAGATGTCCTTAGTCTGACACTCAAGGTGTGGGCACCTTCATGAGGCCTAAAACTTCCTTTCCAATCTTCTCACCCCTTATTCAACACATACCTTTTGCTGGAACCCATCTTCACTGTTATCCACTGATAACTTCTGTGGCTTTTCGTGTCTCTACACCTTCGTTTATGCCACTAACCCATCACTGCTTCAAATTCGACTCACCCTCCAAATGCACCCTTCTTTTAATCCATCTAACCATCACAGAGTGCAATGATTTATGCTTTTATTGACTCAATTAACATTTGTTGACTATAAGCTGGTCAGACAGAACTAGGAAACAGTGTAGCATCCATGTCTGTCACATTGCTAAACACTAACCAAAAGATCACTAAAGCTAGGCCTGGCGCAGTGGCTCACACTGATAATCCTAGCACTCCGGGAGGCCAAGGCGGATGGCTTGCTTGCGCTCAGGTGTTCGGGACCAGCTTGAGCAAGAGTGAGATCCATCTCCACTAAAAATAGAAAACTGAACCACCAGTTTTCTGCCAGTATTATGGCAGGCACCTATAGTCCCAGCTACTCAGGAGCTTGAGGTGATAGGATCTCTGGAGCCCAGGAGTTTGAGGTTGCTGTTAGCTATGACAACACCATGGCACTCTGCCCAGGGCAACAGAATGAGACACTGAACACTGTTTAAAAAAAAATTTTTTTTTAAAGATAGAAAAAGCTAGTAAAAAAGTGAATATTTATTTAGAATGAGAAAATAAATCACAACTAATTATAAATTTTGAAAAGCTGATACGTGTCACAAATATTACAAGATCCAAAAGGCAAAAGTACTTTTATTAACTGACTGCCTGGTACCACTCTATAAACTTGTTTGCTATATTTTAGACTGGCTTTTCTTCAGCCAGCTTCTCCTTTGACAATTATTTCTGTACAGAAAATAGAAAGATAATTCAATATCTCCTCTAGCCTAGCTGAGGCTTTACCTGTTATGTTTCAAAATTTATTTCAGGATTACAATTCATTTTTGATAATACCATGTAAATATTTAGGATACTGTGAAAATTGGGGAAAGAGCTACCACCAAATTTTTTTTTAATTTATGATCTATAATATTTGGAAAATTTTTTAATAGGCTAGTTTGTGGCTTATATATATATATAAGACAAATTATGGCTCAGAATAAACATCTTTAAATTACATAAATTTAAATTATATAAGTCTCACCCAAACTTGAGTCTTCCAACTGCCCACTGAAGCCTTGTGGGTCACATATAAGGAGCTGTGCCAACTCCTGCCATATTTATATAATAATTTATATAATTTAAAGAGCTTTATTCTGAGCCATAATTTGAGGATCATGTCCTGGATGGAGCCAGACCCAAGAAGCCTTCAGCAGTGGACATTTGGTGGTGGCGTTACACTTTGGTTTTATAGATTTTAGGGAGTCAGGAATTACACGTGGGGTCTTAAATCAATACATGGAAAACAGATATTGGTTTGGCCCCAAACCAACAGATATTGGTTTTGGACCCCAATTACATGGGGGCCTTATAAGTTATAGCTGGGTTTAAAGAGTCTTCAGCTGACAATTGACTGAAAGAGTTAGGCTTTGTTGAAAGATTTGGAGTCGGCTCGGCACCTGTGGCTCAAGCAGCTAAGGTGCCAGCCACATACACCTAAGGTGGTGGGTTTGAATCCAGCCCGGACCCGCCAAACAACAATAATGGCTGCAACCAAAAAATAGCCGGGCATCGTGGCGGGCGCCTGTGGTCCCAGCTACTTGGGAGGCAGAGGCAGGAGACTCGCTTGAGCCCAGGAGTTGGAGGTTGCTGTGAGCAGTGAAGCCATAGCACTCTACCCAGGGGGATAGCTTGAGGCTCTGTCTCAAAAAAAAAAAAAAAGAAAGATTTGGAGTCAGTGAAAAAGAATGCTTAAGATAAAGGGTCTATTAATCAGAGACAAAGTACTGTAAAGACTCAAGTAGTTTGTTATGTATATTGAGGACCCTAACCCTGTTAATGGGTCAAACAGGACATCTATAAGAAGGGAAGGGGGACATGAGGAGCTATGTCTGATCTCCTTTCTCAAGGCCAGCAACACAGCATTAGGGAGCCCCTGGGCCAAGAGGGGGGTCCAGTCAGTCATCTGGCTCCTAATATTTTAAAACTTCTTGCTTCTCTGCCTCTGGTACCAGGTACTGTGGAATATGGACATATTACAATGAGAATTATGGTCCTGCTGCTCTTTGGGGTGCAGAGTGGCAAGTGAATCAGCTCAGACGTTGGAAAGAATATTCTCAGAAGCCATTCCATTTCCTTCACTGGGATGGCTACCTACTTTTCCTAGGTAGTAACAGTGAACATGTGAGTATATATTACTAAAATCGTCAACAAATATATTTCCAACTCAACTGTCCCTTAGCTAGATCCCCAAAATGTTCATGGCCACCCCAGAGCCATAAATGGAAATGGCATAAAGTGTAAGGCAGAGTGTAAGGTAAAGTTATATCAAATTACTCAATTATGGGTAAAATATATGTTAACATTTATAAAAACATGACTATCCTGCTAGGAAAAAATGTGAAGAGTGAGTTATGTGGGTTATGAGTGTCTTATCTAGCATACTCTACTTGGGTTTCTGATTCTATAGGGGCTTATGCTTTTTCATTGTCTTTGAGCTATTTTCAAACTCTGTAAATTGTTAAAAATGTATAGTAATACAAATTATCACTGTCAGTAGAAATGCAATATACATTATCCCATGGAACACGATTGATTGTTGCTCTGTGGACATTAACTACATTGGGGTCTATGTGTGAACACAACTCCACAATCCTGATTGCATATATGTAGGTACATATACACACAATGTACAGAGTCTGACAATTAAATTAACAAATTCATCCTAGAAAAAGTACTACATACTTCATTACTGAATATTATTACAGTCACCTTTGAAGTACTCTCCTTGGGAAGCTACAAACAGACAACACCAGTGTTTAGTCCACCCTTCAAAGCAATTTTGGAACTCTTTTGGGAATGGCCCCAGAGCTGTCATCATATTACCCTTCATGTCCTGAATGTCATCAAAATGTCTTCCTTTCAATATTTCCTTTATCTTCAGGTAAAGAAAAAAGTTGCTGGGGGCCAGAAAGGTGAGAAGGAAGGGTGTTCCAATACAATTATATGTAACTGGCTAAAAACTTCCTCACAGACAGTGTCATGTGAGCTGGTGCATTACAGCGATGCAAGATCCATGAGTTCTTTGTGAAAAGTTCAGTTTGTCTATTTGCTTTGTTTTGTTTTGTTTTTTTGAGACAGAGTCTCACTTGGTCACCCTGTATAGAGCACCATAGTATCATAGCTCATAGTAATCTCAAACTCTAGGGCTCAAGTGATCCTCTTGCCTCAGCTTCCCAAGTCGCTGGGACTACAAGCACGGCACCACTACACCCAGCCTGTTTTTCTATTTTTAGTAGAGTCAGGGTCTTGCTCTTCCTCAGGCTGGTCTTGAACTTCAGAGTTCAAGCAATCCACCTGCCTCAGCCTCCCAGAGTTCTGGGAGGACTATAGGCCCAGGATGTTTCCATCTAACTGGTTTTTTTTTTTTTGAAGTTTTTTGCAGAGGCTGGGTTTGAACCCACACCTCCAGTATATGAGGCTGGCACCCTACTCCTTTAAGCCACAGGCACTGCCCCTTCATCTAACTTTTTCATGCAGCCTTTTCCACACTTCCAAATAGTAAACTTAGTTAACTATTTGTCTAATTGATACAAATTCATAATGAACAATCCCTCTAATATCAAAAAAAGATAGTAACATTATCTTGACTCTGACTTGACTGCAGAACTTTATTGGTTGTAGATTTTGGCTGACTTCCATGTAGATTTTGGCTGACTTCCATTACACTTTGATGCTTTGTTCCAGGGTCATATTGGTACATCCAGGTCTCATCACCAGTGAAACATGACCCAAAACATCATTTTGCCTCTCTAACAGCTCTTGGCAGATTTCTTTTTTTTAAGACAGAGCCTCAAGCTGTCCCCCTGGGTAGAGTGCTATGGCATCACAGCTCACAGCAACCTCCAACTCCTGGGCCCCAGGGCTGTGTTCGAACCCGCCAGCTCAGGTGTATGTGGCTGGCACCTTAGCCTCTTGAGCCACGAGCGCTGAGCTAGTTCTTGGTAGATTTTGACTCTCCTTTACTTTTATTCATTGGTGAGCTCCTTCAGGACCATTTTTTCACACACCTTTCTCATGCCAAGATTTTCAGTTAAGATTTTTCTGTGTCTCTATAAATGATTACTGGTCTACTATGCTTCTCGCAGTCGGCTGGTGATTTTGACACACAACTTAATGAATTTTTGCTATGTTTTTGTCAGTTCTGCTCATTACTGGCAGCCCTGACCTCTTTTCATCAGTGATGCTTTCTCTCCCCTTCAGAAAAAA
>CAUYTI010086491.1:0-39251 GCA_963575145.1 Galago senegalensis | reverse complement strand
CACTCCACCCACTCCATCCCTGGGCTCTGCTAGGGCCTCACAGCAATCAGCCACATCCTCCTGATTTTGCTGGTAAGGAAACTGAGGCTCAGAGATTCAGGAAGTAACCCAAGAACACAGAGCTGGTGTGCTGGGGAGAGGCAAGATTTAAATTCAGGTGTCACCAATTCAGAGGATTAAGGGTCAAATTCCATTTCCTAAGAGTAGCCCACAACCCACTCTGTAAGAGAAAGCCAGGAGGACATTAATATAGCTCCTGGGACAGGACAACAGAGAAACCCTGTCCCCTACATCCCCAGACTGAGCCTTTCCCTAGGCGCGGCCCTGGGTTCCTCTCTGTCAGAGAAAGAGGCTCACTGAGCTTTCCATGGAGGATGAAGAACTTTTGGTTGCTCACAGTCCCCAAGGGCCTAATGACTCTGAGGGCCTCAGATCTTGAGGGGACAACGCAACTTGATTTTGCCTTGGAAGATGCACACTGCCATGGCCACTGCAGCTGCCCTGGACATCCTGTGCCCAGGATGCACCTGGGAAAACCAACTGTTGACTTTTCAGGAATTTTCTCATTGAACAGTCATTATTAAGAAATCAAATTAAAGAATATATTAAAAACAAAAGTAAATCATCAAAACTCATCATTTCCGATTCCTTCCTGAGGCAAAATCAGCAAAGACCTCATACTATAAATGCTTCTAGACAAAGGCCCCTCATGGGAGACTTGCATAGAGCCAATATAAACTTTCCACAGGCAGGCAGATTCTGATCTGTCTCCACCTCCAAGGAGTCAGCCTCCTGGAAAGAAGGCTACACACATGGATTCTGGGGCTAAAACTGGGCCCGTGTTAACTGACATGCCGCCAGGGCAGCTGGACTTCAAGAAACGGGACCAAGAAGTGGTGGCAATTGAAGCTGCATCCCAGGATGCTAAAACTCTATTTTGAGATAAGTCTGGTTGTAAGAGGAACTTGAAGCTGGAACGTTCACAGCAAAGGAGGAAAGCAGACAAGGACTCAGAGAGAGCTGAACTGTACGCCCGGTGGGGAAAGGGCTTGCCCAGAGCAAGCAACAGCAACAGCAACAAAATGTAGAGGATGCCACGAAGGAGATGCAAAAGCCTCTGGCCTGGTATATTGATGAGGAAGATCTGGACCGGATGCTAAGAGAACAAGAAAGAAAGGGAGACCCCATGGCCGAGTTCCTCAAGAAGAATAAGGCGAAGCAGAACAAGAAAGAGAAAGTGAGACCTCGCTACAGTGGCCCAGCACCTCCTCCCAACAGACTAATATCTGGCCTGGATATCGTGGGATGGAGTGGACAGAGCCAATGGAGTTGAACAGAAGCGCTCTGCCAGACTCGCCAGTGAGAAGGCAGTGGAGGAACTTGCCTACAAACGGAGTGTCGAAGCCATGTAACTTTTCGGAGGCTGTGGGGAATGGCTGTGGGTTATGTCAGTGGGCACAGGACAGCAGGACACCTATGCTACTAATCAGGGCCCACGCAAACCAGCAACCTCTTGAACGGTAGTTTTGACCACAGAAGAATATTTGAGACCTGATTTTTGGACTGAGGTAGCCGCACTTCTCAGGTGTGACAATACTGGCCGTCGCTGGCTTTCAGAGGAAGCATTATTTTCTCAGCGTCCCAGGGTTTCGTCTTGATGAGGCTTTCTCTTTATTCTTTTTCTAAATGAACATACATTTATTTTTTTTAATTAAAAAGGAAGAAATAAAATACCAATTTGAAACTAGGATCAGACCCACATAAGCTCATAGCCTATATGGGGACACGTTGCATCATCTCCAAGAAAGGGGCAAGTTGGGTGGCCCTGGGATGGGAAGGGGAGTGGGAGCATCTGGCCAGGGTCCAACTGATGGCCCTGTTGCCTTCTGGAGGAAAGAGCCACTGTGAGCATCTCGAGTGTTGACCCCACCACCTGCCCCCTCTCCAGCCTCTGTACTTCAGCTTAACTTCATGGAAATATTTATTTTCATAAGCAAATATAACAACAACCAAAAAAAATAATAAATACATTTTAAAAATTCATCATTTCCTAATTATTTCATTATATTTTGCTATTAATCCCTGTTCTTCACTTTATTTACATTTATTGTGTGTCTGGTGTGAGCGCACATCTCTTCCTTACTTTAACTTTAGGGAATTACGCTGGTATGTACCTTGATATTGACTGTGGGAGGATTTACAGACATTGGCAAAAGCTATAAACCAGGACTTGATATATTGTTTTAAGAAAAGTGATGAAAAAAACGATAATACAGATTGAACCCAATAGTTTTGTGTCTGTAGCTGTTATACCGTAAACAGCACAAAATTTGGAGAAATAGTTATTCTGTATCCAAAAATCATTATCCCATTCAGCAAAGACGCTGGTCACGTCATTGAACAAATAACATTCCAGCATACGTCTTGGTTTCACTTTCCTCTTGCGAACATAAATAAAACATCAACCAACAAACATGTCAGAGCTACACTCATGTGTCAGTGATCTGAGTGACATCCTTGCTGATTTAGACAGTAGCCAAACATTTCTTTGTAGTCTGACTATATTGTGACGCTATTCTTGGTCCTAGAATTATGAAAACTGATATAATTTGCCAGAAATATCAAGTCACACTGAAGTTATAGGTGGATGGAATTTGCAATAAAGATTATTGAACATAATATTATTGTTTGTCATTGTGTCCCACACACCCTTTATATCAGTTAAATTTACAATATATATGTATGGATATATGTACACACACACACACACGCGCGCGCGCGCACATGCATTCCCCCCCACCAGAGCTGCTTGTTAAACACTTGCCAGTATACCCACTCTAGGCAGCTTTATCAGCTGCTTGAGCTATCTCGAAGATTTTTTATTGGGGGGGTGGTCTACAAATACCTATTAATAAAATCAACAATAATCTTTTTATTATCCCTTTGGGAGCACACAGGCCCAAGTGTCAACGACATGTTAGATGTCTGTCACAGCATTAGAGGGCAGGCTCTGAGGGGCCCAAGGAGCTACCTTGGCTGAGGAGGAAGGCATCTGGGCAACATCTAAGGTCCCTGCTGTGCGGTGCCTCACAGGACTCAGAGCAGACCTCAGTCCAGCTCCCAGCTTACTGAAGTCCCCTGCTGTAACGCAGGCACAATGAGAGGGGAACAATGCCATCTTTTTATTCATCATCCTCACATGTTCACTGGAAATCCTCCAACATTCCATTTCTATTAGTAACTTAAATTAAATTGAAAAAAAAAAAAAACACTCACCAAGATTTGGTAAGTTCCAGCCAGGCTCACTAATAGTTATAATGAGAATGAACATTCTCAGAAGCGTTGACTTGTCTCACAGTTCCACAGGTTGTCTAAGAAGCATGGCACAAGCATCTGCTTCTGGTGAGGGATTCAGGGAACTTCCAGTCAAGGCAAGAAGGCAAGAGGGGAGCAGGTGTGATGGTTTGGGAGCAGGAGCCAGAGAGGGAGGTGAGGGTGCCAGGGTCTTTTAAATAAACAGCTCTCCTGGGAACTCAGCCATTATTGCAGGGAGGGCACCAGGCCACACACCAGGATCCTCCCCATGACCCAAACATCTCCTACCAGGCCCTACTTTCCCCACTGGGGATCAAATTTCAGCATGAGATTTGCAGGGGCCAAACATCCAAACCATATGAACAGGTATTACCACATTTTATGAATGAAGAAACTGGCCTCCACTGTGGCAGGAATTTTGCCGAAAACACCAGAGGTATGATTCAAACTCAGCACTCACCCGGTGTTCTCTGCTCATCTACAGTGGATGAGGATGGGGCATGGACTCCAACCTCCCCCTTCTACTGCTTAGCTTAAGTTACTTCTGTTAAAAATAAATAAATAAGGGCAGCGCCTGTGGCTCAGTGAGTAGGGTGCCGGCCCCATATACCAAGGGTAGTGGGTTTGAACCCTCCCCTGGCCAAACTGCAACAAAAAATAGCGGGGCATTGTGGTGGACACCTGTAGTCCCAGCTACTGGGGAGGCTGAGGCAAGAGAATTGCCTAAGCTTAGGAGCTGGAGGTTGCTGTGAGCTGTGACCCCCCCCCAGCACTCTACGGAGGGTGACAAAGTGAGACTCTGTCTATACAAAAAAAATAAATAAGGCAGAGAGGAGACACTGGGATAGAGCCCAGAGACGGAGGGATGTGTCTCTGACACACCCCCCGACACACACACCGTGTTCCCAGAATGTTCCCTCCAGCTCAGCAGCATTCCCTGGCGGTGGTCGGAGGTCCTGTGGGGGCGGGGCCGGCGGGGGCGGGGCCGGAGGTGGAGGGCGGGGCTGTCGTTCCGGGTCTGAGAGGCCTGAGGCTCAGTTCTGCACCAGAAGCAGGACGGACCCAGGAGAACGCAGCACGGCCCGCCCGAGTGGCACGTCCATACTAGCCAGAAGCCGCCTCTCCAGCAGATGACGGATACTGATGCCCACAAGCCCCCCGCCCCGCCAAAATGGTCTATAGGCCCTTCCGTCTGCGCTTCCCCCGCCACTGCTGCTAAGAGGACACCCCCAAAGTCTGTCAGGGCTGCAGTGCCGCTGTGCGCCCCGGGAACTAGAGCACGATGCCTGCGCCTTTGCCGCGGTTGCCCCGAGTTCCGACTGCGCCAGCATCTGCCGCACGGTCAGCCTGAGAGTGACCCTCCTCCTCTGGTCTACTTGGCATCCCGCCCCAGGTCCCGCGGCCACTCCCCAATCCCCAAACCACACTTAGAGTTAAAGTGTTTTTGAAAACAGAGAAACCGACTGATAAAAAACAAATAAATAATATAGAAACGGAATCTAACTTTAAATGTACCAAGCGAGCTTACTATTGAAAGAAGTCTAGCCATCAAATGCCTTTTACTAAGGATGGTAAATTTGTTGGTCTTCAGGTAGTAAACGGAATGCGTGAGTTCTTAGATTATGGTCACTCACCCAACAAACATCTATTTGCTGTTAATTCTGTGGCAGAAGCTGGGGAGACAGATGTGATCAAAACAGACAAAATCCCGGACTGCCTGTAACTTATATTCTAATGAAGGAGACAAAATAAAAAAGAATCAAGTTTAAAAAGTAAAATGGAGAGTTATAGTAAGTCATGAGGTGCGCTAAGGAGAGAAACAAGCAGGAAAAAGGAAAGAGTTCAGAGGGGTGCAGTTATGGGGAGGGTGGCCAGAGAAGGCCTCACAGAGAAGGGCTCATTTGAGTCAAGACTTGAAGGAGGTGAGAGGACAAGACAGACAAGAATTGGGATTGGGGAGTGGCGGCAGGACCCGGGGCGGGACTCCGAGCAGACCAGAGGGGGTCTGGCAAGTGCAAAGGCCCTGAGGCAGGACCTGCCTATCCCAGGAATAGGGAGGGAGCCAGAGCAGAGACTAGAGCAGAGGATGGTGAGAGCTATGAATTGAGGGAGATCCTTTGGGGCTGTGTGGGACATTTTTCATGAGGCTCTGAAGTGACTGTAAGGATACTGGCTTTTATGGCCACCTCAGAGGGTGTTGGGCACAGGATGACATTTGGTCTGCCTGCTGAATTCAGAAGGGACTGAAAAGGGTTTTTAATTTATCTTTGACTCTTGCCTTGCTCCTTCTCCCATATCCAATCAGAGAACAAGTTCTGCTCCTGCTTCCAAAGTCTTTAGTCTTCTGCTCTCAATCAGGTTCATCAGGCCACCCTTCTTAATCATATTGGGCAGACATTTATTTTAAATTGATTTTTAAGCTTTATTTAGAACGGATTTTTCTGACTGCATAACTAATGCATATTCATGTGAAATTTTTCAAAAATTTAGGAAAGTTGAAAAAAGGGGAAAGACAGTCACATATAATCTCAATACCTTTCATGAGTCAGCGCTGGGTAGGGGAGTAAACCAGAGTGGAATTGGCAGGGATTCAGAAAAATACAATACAAGAGAAGACAGAGACAAAAGATGGGATGTGGAGGTCTGACTGAGCTGATGGCTGCAGCCAGCACCAAAGCACAAAATCAGCTTTATTTTATAATATCTGGACAGGGTTCTCTACAGGGAAGTAGCATAGACAATATGGGGAAGTAGCATAAACAAAAGACATATTTTTGATCTTGCAGTATGATAGGAAAATGTAAATAGCTTGAATAAAGACAAATCATCTTGTTGATGGTTTCTACTCAACTTCATTAACATATGATAAGAAGTAAGAAGAGAAAGATCACAAGGATTTCTGCATAGTTCTTAAAAGTTAACTTTGCCAAAGAAAGAGCCACTGGACTTCTGGCAGGGAGCATGAAGAAAGGAATATGGTCCTTTGGGGAAAGGAGAAGAGGTTGGGAGGTTCATTCCCTGAATGTTCCCCAGGCTGTGGAGGCCCTTCCACCTCACAGCCCACTCTCTACAAACGCTGAGAGCAAATCATTGTGGCCCTGTGGAATGCTCCCTTTAGACTGTGCAGTTTGTGTCCATTTCCTAGGTCTTGCTTCTTTTATCAGTCATTGTACTGTAAGTGTGGGATTTCCCATGTCATTAAGGAGTCTTTGAAAACATTTTTAATGGCAGTATGTTATGCTACCTTATATACAATTTTTAAAAATTTTAGTGCAAAACAATTTAACTATTCCTCTTGTTAGATATAGGGCCTCTGTCCATTTTTTTACTTGCTATTTTTACTTGTGCTGCAATTGATATCTTTGTTCTTAAACTCTAAATCTTTACAAATGGTATCAACAATGACATCACAAAAGGGCTCATATTTCCAGTTTTTTTTTCCACTCCACTTTATGCCTTATATTACCACTCTGCTCTCTTGGGGCTCCCTCACATGCCCCTGGAATGTGTGGCACTGCCCAAGGGCTTCACTTCCTGGGCATCCCAGGGGCTTTCTGAGTCTGCTGACTTTTGTCCTGCTTCATCTTCTGGGGCTCCTCACTGCTTCCAGACACAGGCTATCCTCAGAGTGTAGCTTTTCTCATCTCCATGGCTTTATCCTGTGCTGTAATGCTGTCCCCCCACTTCCAACCTGTGCAGATCCTGTTCTGTCCCTGCACCTGCTCCCAGAATGAATGGCTTTCTGCTGTGTGATGCCTCTAGTACTTTTTCTGGCATTTCCACATTGGACTGTGATATATATTCTCTGTCCCTGTCCCCTGCTGTTCTGTGAGCGCCATGTGAATGGGGACTACGTCTGTGTGGCTCACTTTTTTACCCAGTGCACCAGCATAGCGCCTGGCACATGACATATAACACAGGAGTTGGTTGAAAGAATGGTCCCCAATTAGCTAGAAACACAAAAGTGGCAGAAACGTTCTTGTTCTCAGTCAGCAGCACCACCTCCTGGACAGAGCAATTGTGGCAGGTGCTGTGTCTCATGACCTCCACTGTGTCTCCTTAGCAACAGGCCACCACCAACTTCACCTGGATCCTCATGGTCTCCTGTGGCCTCTCTTCTCCCCCATCTCCCTCCCACTTATCAGAGTGAACCCATGAAGATGGTGAAATCAAATTGCATCTTCTACTCAAAGCCCTCACACATGGACCAAAATCCCAGGACTTTAGAATGGCCCTGATCTCCACTGCAATCACACTACTCCTTGAACACCCACCCAGAACACTCCTACCTGGGGCCCTCTGCCCATGCTGTACCCTCTCTCAGAATCCACAGGGTTTACTCTCATTTCATGCAAATTTCCGCTGAAATGTCACCTCTGCAAGCTCTCTCTAAGCACTCCTTCCATCCCGTGCAGCAAGCAGTGCCCATCAACTCCTATCCTTCATGAGGCTTTGTTTTTCTTCATAGCCCTTATTGCCACTGCATTATTTTTAATTATCTTTCTATTCCTTGGTTCCTCCCATTCATGTGTAAGCTCTACAAGGGCAAGGATTTCACATGCTTTGTCCACTGCTGGCGCTATCCTCCAGTACCTGGGGCTGTATCCAACATCTAGTTGCCACTTGAGGACGATTCTCTGAATGAGACAATAAGTGCATGAGTGGTGAATGAGGGCGACCTCGTCTCTAGAGACCACCGGGCAAGATGAGGCTGATATTTCCAGGAAGAGCACAGAATGGATTCTGAGGATGGCCTCAGCCCAGGCAAAATCCCCTGTTACAAACCCCATGCCAGGGACATGTTGTGAAGGGTCTGCACACCCAGCCAGTACTGCTTTGGTGGGTTTAAAAATACATAGTAAGAGAGAGAGAAAAAAAATTTCACCCACGGTGGGGTTCCTGGCCAAAGCTGTTATAACAAAAGACAGAGAAGTATGATGGAACAAAGAAGGTATGGTCGAATGGTAATAAACTTGGGGGAACTTAGCAAGCCCTGTTTGTTTAGATTCATCTGTGCGTCTGTGAACTGTATATTCCTTCCCCCCAGGTACAGGGAGGGCACCTCTGAAATGAAGAATGGGGGAGTAAGCTGCTATGTCGTGAGCTGCCCCAAAGAGAGGCCTACATGGTGAGCAAATAGTCTTCAGCCAATAATCAGTGAGGAATGGTGGCCTGTCCACAGCTGCGCAAGTGAGCTCAGAAGCACATCCTCTGGCTTCTGCAAAGTCTTGATCTGAGTGCACCTCTAGTTGACAGTTTGACAACAAGCTCATGAGAAACCCTGAGCCAGGACCACCCAGCTGGACTGCTCCTGGATTCCTGACCCTCCCAGCCTATCACACAATAAAAGTTTGCTATTTGGGGATAATTTATTACACAACAGTAGATGACTGTGATAATCACCATGCTTTGTCTGTTCCCTGAAATAAGTAATCCTGCACTGCTAGTACTTGTCTTTCCAGGTGATGTTCCATAACACAAATTCCTCAACAGAGCTTTTAGGAGAAGGTGGGAGAAGCATTATAACCAGTCCTTTCCGGGCACCAACAATACGGTGTGTAGCAAAAAGAACATGGAGTTCAGGGTTGGACTATGTGAAGAATATAATTTCCCAGGGAAGTAAAAATTAACAAAATTGACCCTCACTAGCACTAGAAAGTTTAACAAATCAACTTTCACAGAAGAGAGAAATTTATTAAGGAATTATCCTACACAAGAGCACCAAGTCCAGATACTTTCACAGGAAATTCTATCATACCTTCAAAAACCAGATATCTTAATGTGCTCTAAAAATATCTCAGAGCACCAAAAAGGAAGATACCCTTCCCAATTCATTCTATGAAGCCAATATAACACTGATCCTAAACCAGTAAAGGTAGTACAAAGAAATACATAGACCAGTATCAGTGATAAATGTCATTCCAAAATTTCTAAATAAAGCATTAACAAACTTGATCCAAACAGAATCCAACATCACATTAAGAAAATAAAATTCTGATAATTGATGGTATTTATTCAACAAGTCAAGGTTGGCTCACTATTAAAAATTCATTCATATCATGTTCACATTAATAAACTTAAGGGGGAAAAAGTCATATGATTATCCCCATGGATGGCTGAGAAAAATCTTTGACAAAATTCCATCCCTTTATGAAAAGCAACAATAACAAAAAATCTAATCAAGAACACAGGAACTGAGATATAGTATCTTAACACAATTAAAAAACTATACAGGTAGTGTCCATGCTCAGTGGGTAGGGAACCAGCCACATACACAGATGCTGGTGGGTTTGAACCTGGCCCCAGGCCTGCTAAAACAACAATGACAACTGCAACAACAAAAATAAAATAGCAGACATTGTGTTGGGCGCCTGTAGTCCCAGCTACTTGGGAGGCTAAGGCAAGAAAATCACTTAAGCCCAAGAGTTGGAGGTTGCTGTGAGCTGTAATGCCACAGCACTCTATCAAGGGCAACATAGTAAGACTCTGACCCCCCCCCCCAAAAAAAGCTATGCATATATTTTTTAATATTATAAACATAAATATACATACACACACATACACCTTTGTCCTAAAGTTAAAATTTAATTGAGAAACTTCAAAGGCATGTCCTCTATTATCAGGAACAGGACAAAGATATTCTATCTCTATTACTTTTCAGAGGTGTACTAAAGATGTCAGCCCGTGTAACTAGATAAGAGAAATCAAGCTGAGTCATAAGAATTGGTAAAAGAATTATGCCAGGCATAATCTTGGCACTTTGGAGGCCAAGGCAGGTGGATTGCCTGAGCTCACAGGTTCAAGACCAACCTGAGCCAGAAAGAGACCTTGTCACTAAAAAATAGCCAGGCATTTGGGCAGATGCCTACATTCCCAACTACTTAAGGCTGAGGCAAGAGAATCACTTAAGCCCAGGAGTTTGAGGTTGCTGTGTGCTATGATGCTACAGCACTCTACTAAAGAATTGAAGATTACTTGAGCTAAGTTAATAAGACAGCTCTGGAAGGGCTCACAGTAAGTGTTAGTGATTTTCCTATTTCTGATGATACATCAACGTTGGTGTCCCAGCGCTTTCTGCATTTCTGCAGTGTACTTCTGTCACCTTTCCGTAGTTCCCTGCCACAGCCACCCCAGAGAATAAGCAGTCTGTTTCAACACAGGTTGAAGTTCTGGCATTTTGACATTTGCAGGTCATGTGAGTTTAGGCTAATCAGTCCTCATATACAAAACAAGGGTATAGGCCCCCACATCTGACACCTTGGATCTTGTGGTTTGTGGTTATTGTTGAGCACCCCATTGCCTCCACCAAGCAGACACTGGTGGGGTAATTTAGGACATGGACTTTGGCTGCCTGCTTGAGCCCTGAAACAAAGCTTATGTCTGTTTATGATGCTGAACAAAAGCCTTGAAAATTATCCACCAACTTCAGTAGAATGTAGTTCTCCTTTCTTCAACAAGACATGGCAACCAACAGAACAGAGGCCGGATGGCTCCCATCAAAGCCAGCATGAAATGGTTGCTGCCAAGATAAAGCCCAAAGTTGACCACTCATAGACCTTTGCCCTCATTTGAATGACAAAAGTTATGCTCAATGGTGAAGATTTAACATGCCAATGAGACATGCAATATATAAGAAGCACGATTATTGGATGTGCAGCCACCAACAAAACTCACTTCTACCTACTACAATTGCCATGCAGATGCTAAACTTTCCCTCTCTCTAACCTTTAAAAGTTCCCCAGCCCTTGGTTCAGAGAGCCAGTCTGATTGCTTCTTAACCAGTACTGCCTCCCTTTCCTTTTGTTCAAGCAAAAGCTTGTTACCTACCAAAATCTTTCTGGTCTCATGTCAATTTCTACTGACTTGGAGACCAAGAACCTGAAGTCTAGCATCACTGAGCAGTGGGAGGCACAGCTCACCTTAGAGCAGAATAATTCCAGCACTCTCCTTGCCTGGAATTCTTTCCTGCCTAATAGGTCACCCTGCACCACTAGGAAATATTCTATATATATATTTATATATATATAAAACCTATAAAATATATATATATAAATATATATATATATAAAAAACAAGTTTTATTAATAACATTATTGAAAGGGAAGAAATATTCAGAAATAAATTTAATAACAATGTACAGAGACTTCACACTAAATTTTTATTTTTTTAAATTAAAGAGGGGGCTGGGTGCCTTTAGCTCAGTGGCTAGGGCACTGGCCACATGCTTCAGGGCTGGTTGGTTCAAACCCGGCCTGGGCCTGCTAGACAAAATAATAGCCAGGCATTGTGGCGGCTGCCTGGAGTCCCAACTACTAGGGAGGCTGAGCAAGAGAATCACTTGAGCCCAAGAGTTTGAGGTTGCTGTGAGCTATGTCACAGTACTCTACTGAGGGTGACAAAGTGAGACTCTGCCTCAACAACAACAAAAAAGAAGTCTCCAAAATATTAAGAGGATACATGTTTTTGTTATATGGCTTGAGTCAGGGCTAGAATAGTAGCCATGACCTGAATAGTATTCATTGTTCTCCTTAGGTGAATTTTCTCCCTCCCCTCCTCCCCTCCTCCCTGGCTTGATTTCCAGTGACTCACTTTCCTCTGTGCACTTGCGTGCCCATTAGCTTGTTCAGATTTAATACTGAGTACATGTGGTGTTTGTTTTCCATTCTTGAGATACTTCACTTAGGACAACAGTTTCCAATTCCTTCCCAACTGCTGCAAAAGGCATTAATTCATCCTTTTATGATTGAGTAGTACTCCACGATATACATATACCACAGTGGGTTAGTGTACTCATGCATTGATAGGCAACTGGGCTCATTCCAGATCTTTGCAATTGTGAATTGTGCTGCAATAAACATTTGAGTACAGGTATCTAAAATGAGACTTCTTTCAGAAAATGACTGGATACCTAGTAGGGGGATTGCCAGGTCAAATGGTAAGTCAACTTGTAGTTCTTTGAGGAATCTCCATTCTGTTTTCCATAGAGGTTAATTTGCAGTCCCACCAATAGTGTGCAAGTGTTCCTTTATTCATGCACATTATCTAAAAGACATTGGAAAACCTCTGTGGACCTGGGGCCTACAGCCACTTTGTGTGCATATGATAATCATCACAAATTTTGGCTCTAGCTCCTTTATTAGAGTAAAACACAACAGATCCTGCCAGCTGTTGGAATGAAAAGAACATTTTTCTGAAGACAGTGACAAGCCTGAGGCAAGGGACACAGTGTGGTGAGAGGTTCCCACTCAGAAAAGGAGGTGCTCTTCAGATTCTAACAAAGACTCTCACCCTGACCAAACTTAAGTCAGGCTCCTCTGAGTCTTCTTTCTGACTCTTATGGGCTCTGTTGCTGGCCTGCTCAGTCCAGTTTTGATAAGAATCCTGCTGAGTCAGTTTACCAAAAATCTCCTCCCTTGATATCTGATCAAATTCCTTATTCCCTGCCCTAATACTTATCACGCTGGCCCGTCTCCTGCAAGAATCGTATTGAGTTTGTCTATCAGGAAACACCGCGCCCTGACGTTTCCTCTTAGTACTTATCTACCCAATGAGCCCAGTGCAGTTCTGCAGCTCTGAGTCTTCATTTGTCCTTATTGTACAGCAAGGGCAAGTCTGACCTCTCTCCCCAATAGCAAAATCCCACTGCAGCATTCCCTTCTGGAATGAAGTCTTCTTTACCATCTTTAACAAGTGTCATACCTATTTTTTCTTGAAGAATTGCTGAGATGGTGAACCACCTGCTGCCACAAGCCCAGGTCTGCAGCTCTTCACCTGGGGCATCCACACCCAGGACCTGTTTGGTAATCAGGGATGAGGGATCCCTTCTTGCCAACCTTCTGGTAAGTCAAGCCCAGGCCAGTGGTCTCCACGGTCACCCTCTCTGGGGTCTTCCTCCCTGTCGGGGCTGTGCTCAGGAGAAGGTAATTTTGTCCTTATCGTTTGTTATTGTGTGTGTTCCCTGTTCTTGAAGAGTGCTCTCCTCTCAGCAGCTGGCACAATGCCTGGCACTCTGTAGCTCAGTAAATACCTGTAAAATGAAAGAAAGGACGAAGGCTCCTGCAGAGAGAGAGAACTGGAAGAAAAGTGGTGCCTTTTGGCCCCAGACCTGGCCTCCCTTGCAGAGGCCTCAGGGAGGAACACCACTGGAAACAAAGATGGCCTTGTCAGCCCCTTCCCTCCCCGCCTTCTTGTTCTCTTCTGTATCCTGCAGTGGCCGGAGGGGAGGTAGACATGAGCTCCTTTGTTCCTTTGTTCTGCTTCCAGAGGCCTGGCAGCAGCTCCTTCTTTCCTCTGCCAGTTTTTCCCAATCCTGAGGGACTCACCCACAGGCCTTTCTCCATGAGTTGATCTTTGGTACACAGGTGGCCTCAGACTGTGATAGGGCACAGAGAGAAGGTGTCTCCCCACCGATGGCTTCCAGTCTTCTTCATCAATATCCCTAGGGCCTACCACATAGAATGGGCTCATAAAAATTGGGAAACTCAGTCTAAAGTGGGAACCTAGACCAGCACTCATCCAGTGTGGGCTGTAGTCCCTGGTCCCTGATAAGAGTAAGTTCAGAAAATGAGGGTAAGCATTTTGAGATTTTAGCTTGATAAGAGTACTTTTATGACCATTGAATCAAAAAATCTAAAAAAGGGTTCAAATAAATTATCAAGCCAAGAGAAATCTTGAATGCATATTATCAAGTTGAAGAAGCCAAGCTGAAAAGGCTATATGGTGACCAAGTGTCACTGGGATGCCAAGGTGGGTGGATCACTTGAGCTCAGAAGTTCAAGACCAGCCTGAACAAGAGTGAGACACCATCTCTACTAAAAATAGAAAAACTAGCCAAGCATTTTGGTGCATGCCTGGAGTCCCAGCTACTTGGGAGGCTGAGCAAGAAGATCACTGGAGCCCAAGAGTTTGAGGTTGCTGTGAGGTATGATGATGCCACACTCTGCTGAGGGCAATGGGCAGTGTCTCAAAAAAAAAAAAGGTATAGCGTAAATGATTCCAACTATGTGATATTCTGGAAAAGACAAACCTATGAAGACCATAAAAGGATCAGTGACTATCAGGAGTTAATGGGGAGGAAGGATTTTAGGACAGTGAATTTACCCTGTAAATGGTACTACTACAATGGTGAACTCCTGTCTTCAGACACTGTCAAAATGTACATGGAATGTGTAACACCAATAGTCAATCCCAGCGAAAGTGCTGGTCTTGCCTCTGCTCTGCTCTGCTCAATTTACTCACCTGCAAGTTGGGGGGTGGGGGCTATCGTGACCTGATCTAGCCAATTTGTCTGTTTTTTTGGTAAATATGAACCAATTAGAGGCCACAGACTCCTCCTCCAAACCTCGTGATCAGGCCATTTGTATGAAAGAAAAGTTGAGGGCAATTTAGCCGGCCAGACATCCTCACTGGCAAGGCTGCACAAAGCAGTCTGTAACTTGGGAAAGTCCTTTCTGTGCTCAGAGCTTGCCCAGAAAGTTAAGGCCTGCAGAGGTGACAACATTCTGAAGGAGCAGCTTGGATTCTGGACCAAGTGGTGACCAGATTCTTCTGGCCCACTGGTGCACAGGCAATGACTATGTGGTCCTTCTACCCAGCCACATATCTTGACCGTCAGTTACCACATGCCAAGTAATCAACCCTCTGGTGTAATTTTGATAACCACATTAAAATGCTTATTCATCACTTCTGTACTGAGGATTCCTAGGTTCTCCAAAGGCAAAATAGCTGCCTTCCCCATGTACGCTCAGTTGACCTGTGAATACGTATGTCACATTAATGCTTAAGTGTATTATGCTATATTATTAGTATATTATACTTAAAAGTATACTACCATCCAGACAAACCAGAAGGGAGATAAATCACACGACCTCTGGGTTCCCTCACAATAAATATATATAAAATATTGTACTATACAATTAGATATGCATTTTTTTTTTACTTTAAAATTCCTTAAAGCTAGGGAAGCAAAACAGCAGTTTTTTGATATCACCAATAATTTCAGGTCCTAGAATTATACGAGACATTCCCTAAGTTATAGGGTCAGTTCTGTGAAGTTACAAGCCCCCCTCCTCCTGGTAGCATCTAAGTGATACTCTCAAGGATTTTTTGTTGTTGTTGTTCTTGTTTTATCATTTGGGATTAATTGAGTGAACAAAAAAATTAGGCTACACTGATTGCATTTGTTGGGTAAAGTCCCTTTTATAATTGTGTCCAGCCCCAAGAGAGGTGCCAAACACTGTCACCCCCCAACCCCCTCTTCCTACTCTCTCATCCCCCTACCCTCAGCTTGTATTAGATCATCTTCTGCCTTCTTATTGAATACAGTACACTGAATTCTTGCTTCTCCATTCTTGTGATGCTTTACTAAGAATGTGTTCCACCTCAAGCCAGGTTAATACGAAAAGTCTCCATTGTTTTTAGTGGCTGAATAGTATTCCATGGAATATATATACCACAGTTTATTAACCCATTCCTGGGTTGGTGGGCATTCAAGTTGCTTCCACATTTTGGTGATTGTAAATTGGTGATGCTCTCGGGTTTTACATCTCCTTTCCTCTTCTGGGTGTGGTTGACATTACTCTTTCCTCAGATGGCTGAGGCCATCTCTGTGCCTGTTCTCCCAAGGCTGGAGGTCACGCCGTCCGCACCTGTAGTGCCCGCCTGTCTGCCCTGAGCCTTCCAGGTACACAGGGAGGCCTATGGTGGCAGTCAGAGGTGGGCAGCAGGTTTCAGAGAAGGTGGAAAGGTATGTTCTCCCAGAGTAATGAAAAAAAAAAAAGATGAGATGGGCAGGAAAGGCCTGGCCAGGCTGGAGTGAGGGAAGGCCAATCCTCTTCCTAGCTGCTGGCCCTCACACAGAGAAACCAGGTTGAGGGCAACTAGGCAGCTGTCAGAAGGGAAGCAGCAGCCTGGGCTGCAGGGCCAGTCCTCAGAGGCTCAGCGAGCTACAGTGAGGTGTCCAAGGAAGGCAGGGGCTTCCCCTGGGGCAGTGGACCAGGCTCAGTGGACAGCCATGGTGCCAACAGCAAGGACTTCTGGAGAAGTGGGAAGATCATGAGCCTGTACAGGGAACTGATGCCTGGGGAAAGCAGATAAGAACAGAGGAATGCCATTCTGGGAAGCCCCAAGAATCTGCCCCAAACACAGCTCGCCCTAGGAAAGCAGGCCAGGCCCCCAGCCCATTCACAACCCTCCATCTCTGCCCTTTTTCCAGGTATTTCCACAGCCCCTTTGTGCCTCAGCCCCCCAGTCGCCAAACAATGTCTTTCCCTTCTTCTTTGCTCTGTCCCTGGGCCCCACTCTGGCATAGCTGGTTGGCTTGGAGCCAGGAGAGCCAAGGTACATGTCTTAACAGAAGGATGAGAGGGCACACTGTGGGGGACTGAGGGATGGAGTGGTCTGAGCTGGACCACCTGGGCGTGAACGTCAGCTCTACTGTAAGCTTCTGAGGGATCTTGGGCATGGAACTCAGCCTCATTTTCTACATCTGTAAAATGGAGACAATAACAGGTCCCACCCCCTAAGCTGCTGAGAGCATGAGGTGAGAGTGTGAGCGAAGTCTTCTCATGGCAGCTGGCGTACAAGTAGTGCCCGGCAGGAACCGCCTTCCACTAAGTGGCCAGCCTCCTTAGTCAGCCCCTCACTTCCGCTCAGGTCTGGTCTAAAGTGTTCTCCATGCTGTGTATAGATCTTTGAAAATGTAATTAACTCTGTCACTCTTCTGCTGAGAATCCCTCCGTGCCATCTCATCACTCGCAAAATGCAGCCTGGGCAGCGCCTGCCCCATCTCTCCCCTGTCTGAGTTGTGGTCACTGGAGTTGTGGTCACAGTGGTCTCCAAGTACTTTAAGCCTCTCCAAGTCATGTCCCGGCTGACACATCATTTCCTCAGAGAAGCCCTCCCTATCCATCCCCTTTCTTCTTCATAATAATCCTCACTCTGTAATGACCTTATTGATTTACTGTTCACGGCCCCACTAGAATGCAGCTCCTTGAAGCCGTTCATCCAAGCACTCACCTGAATGAATGAAGGACACATTGTTACCCTTGGGGTTCAGGTGCTTTGGAAATAAACCGGTTCGGTGGTCTGCCCAGCAAACCTGACCATCATGGCTCCAAGTTCCCAACCCTCTGTACGATAAGGCCTGGCCATCTGAACATAAACAAATATTGCACACCGAGCCCAGAGGTCCAAAGTAAACATTTTTATTCTCAGTTCTGCCTTAGGCATCTCTAGTTTTACAAGCATAAATAAATGAATAATAATTCTCTCCTTAAATGTCTTTCATTAAAATTTGTTACTTAAAAATTTTCTGTTTTTCCTAAAGAGAATATGATTTGAGGGTGACCTAAAATGAGGTGTGAGGACTGCGGACACATCAGGGTTAATCACCACATTTCCTGCCAATTTACTGAGCAGGAAAAGGCCATGGGCAGCTATAAATAGCAGCCCAGCAGTCTGTCCTTCCAAGAGGGAAAGAATTCGCAACAAAGAGAGACGAGGGGTAAGGTGGGCAAAGAATCATTCGCCCAGTTTCTGCCCACATCAGGGCTGGGATCCTGGGCATGCTGCGAGGCCCAGCAGCGGAGGGTGAGCCCGCCGCCTCCACAACTCAGACTCGGTGCATCCAAACTCAGTGGGCCTGGAAGACCCTCCGCATTTGCCCTTGAATGCTCTTGGTCAGCAAAAAGGGAATCAAAGAGTGGAAACAAATGTCCTCCAGAATGCCCCTCCTTTTTAAGGAGTTCCCAAAGGGAGACCCCAAACTCCTTGGAAAGGGCATAGAGAGGAGGGGATCCTTCCCCTGGAGCAGCCTTCCGTTCACCTTCCAGGCTTCACAGGACAGTCTCTCGGATGACCCCGATGAGGCTATGTGGCCGCTCAGCCTCTGCTCGCCGGGGCCTCCCCTCGGCCCTCGGCCTCCCTGCCGGGGTGAAGGTGCTCAGGTCCCCACAGCTCTGCAAGTGCAGCAGGCAAGGCTGTCTCCGCGAGGGCAGCACGTGGGCCCTGGAAGTGCTGGGCTGCGGCGGGGCCATGATCTTTGGAAGGATAAAGGGAGAAGGGGAGAAGTTAATCAGCTTCACCAGATGAGGCCCCTTCATCTGCCTCTTATGTCTGCCCACATATCTTCATGTGTAATTGCTTTGGAAAAATAAAAAGGCCATTTTCCCAAAGTGAAACCCATTTGGCATTCCAACGTGCTTTGAACACACTGCCTCTTTTCCGAAGTTCTTAAGAAATTCTCCAAATGATCCATTATTTCAATTGCAGGCCTGTAGACCATACTTAACTGACTTGTCAAATGAAATTTCTTGCTTTATATTTTACATTCTTCTCTATTCACTTTTCTCTAATTTCCCTGAGGCCTATGCCAGTGATTTTCGTTGGAGTCTGAACATTATGGGGTGGGGGTGGGGGCTCAGGGGTTTGCCAGAAACATGGATTCCCAGCTGCCCCCACGGCAGTTCTGACAGGTAGTCTGGAAAGGAGTATAAGCATCTGTGGGTTTTTTTGTTGTTGTTTTGGGGGTTTTTTTGGCAGTTTCTGGCTAGGGCTGGATTTGAACCTGCCACCTCCAACATATGGGGCTGGTGCCCTACTTCTTTGAGCTATAGGCACCACCCAGCATCTGTGTTTTTTTTCCCAACAAAAATCCAAGTGAGACCAATGCATCTGAAAATCTGAGAACCACAGGTCTGGGACTGTGACCAGGTCATGAATCTATAAAATATCAACCAAAATCAATGACGAGTCTAATGGATCTGATAACCCTTCAACCAACAACATAGCCAGGCCAATTTATTTGTAAACACTGTTTAAGAAGGGTTCTGTTACTAGATCTATTTTGCAATGTGTTGTGTAACTGCAAACATGTAATTGTATCACTAACTCTGCAAATAGCAACAATATGGGAAATTCCTCATCTAACTGAGATTGAAGAGGAGAGACCTGCAGACCTGGTCCGTATGACTATAATACTATTAGCACTTCGGAAAAACTCGGGAGCTGTGTTATCACCTAATGTCCTAGAGGAATCATTTGGATGACTTTTTGTTTAGTTTGTACCATTCTGAGCTTTTAAGGTTATTAAAAGGTTATCCCCCAAAAGATAGGATATTAAATTTCATCAAGGCCTGGTCTTGTCCCTTGACTAAGAAGAAAATTTCAATATTCACAGAAGTTGACTGTGTTACATGGTAAATTAGGGCACGTGGTTTTGATATTGATGAAGATACAGATGGATTTAAAAATTCATTCCAGTGATTACTGAAGAGTGAAAATGTACAAAGCTGGGTAAGTCAGCTTTTCTGCTATTCTTGCTTCCTTCTGTCCCTAGGAAGGGGTGTAACATTAAGAAACTTCACCCCTGGGGTCCTATCCTGGAAGGCCCCAGTAGATGGCCCACAATTTATCACAATACCTAAGAACCTAAACTCTTTGGGATTTTTTTAGTTTTTTTGTTTTGTTTTGTTTTGTGTTTTTGAGACACAGTCTCACTTTGTCACCCTTGGTAGAGTGCTGTGGCACCATAGCTCACAGCAACCTCAAACGTTTGGGCTCAAGTAATCCTTTTGCTCAGCTTCCCAAGTAGCTGAGACTATAGGCGCCCACCACAACACTCGGCTATTTTAGTAGAGACGGGGCGTCACTCTTGCTCAGGCTGGTCTCCAACTCCCAAACTCAAGCAATCCACCCACCTGGGCCTCCCAGAATGCTAGGATTATAGGCATGAGATACTGCGCCAGGTAGAACCTGAACTCTTAATAGCTCTGGGGCACAAGGATCTAGCAAACATTTGTAATGATTGCATCTGTTGAACTGTAAGTACTTGTTCTTTTTCCCTGGAGCTATTTCCCAGGGATCAGGACTTTGCAAGAAGGTCTAAACCAACTTCCGGGTTAATGTTCCAGCTCTTTCCTCATCCGAGCATGGAAGCCTGTATGTGAGAAATGGCTCCTAATTATTGGGCGACTGGGGTTGGACAGAGAGAAGATAGCAGGGAATGGGTAGGTGAGAGCCAGCAGGGTGTGGAGAACACTGCCCCTACACAGGCTAGTAACTGGGACCACTGGCTGACCACTCTTTCAATGAGCAAATCACAAGAAGGTCTAATGGTTCATGAACCCCTTCATACAAGTACTCGGATCACTCTTCTCCCTGAGATCTCCCAAGAGACTGGGAGAGAATCTGGCTTATGTACGAGAGGCCAGCAGGTAGTAAAGGGGAACAGAAAGCAAAGTGAGAAGTGCATGTTTTCAAGCTGATCTGAAGATTTACCTAGGATCCTGGAGCCAGTAATTATCCTGAGACTCAGCCCAATTCAACTTATGAAGTATGTGTTGGCCATTTAATGCCACAGGCACAGAGCCATGTAATACCCATGGGCCATTATGCAGTGATATCTACAACACCTGTCCCACAGAGCAACACCGTAAACACCAAAAAGGTCATGACTTTTAAAAGAGGTGGAAAGAAGATTCTTACCAAAAGAAAATTCCATTTATTCAGAGATAAAGGCACAGAGGTTGCCTTAGTCCCACCCTCCTCCTTAAAGGCGAGGAACCTGATCCCCACGGGATTATGCTCTTGACCAGTTTTATCTTTGTCCTGGGAAGCTTTGGTTTGTTTTGTACTTTATAATTTATGAAAAGAAAAGGTATTTATTCCTTTAAGTCCTATTGGCTTATTTATCTTGCCAAACATTTCGTGGGAATGTAAACAGCTCCCAAAATCTTGTCAATATTAAAACTCAACTATCTCATCATTTTCAAAAGGTTGAGAAAACATACCCTGTCAAGGGAAAACTTCAATGTAGGAAATCAAATGGCCAATGGGCTGCACACTGCCCACACCCTTCACTTTTTTTTTTTTTTTTTGCAGTTTTTGGCAGGGGCTGGGCTTGAACCTGCCACCTCTGGCATATGGGGCCAGGGCCCTACTCCTTTGAGCCATAGGCGCTGCCCCTCTTCCCTTTTATTCCCTGCCTGCTCCCTTTTCTTTTCCAGGCCTTCCTCCACATCCCAGAAAACTGGGTTCTCGAGCCACAAACGCTGTGGAAAAGTTCCCTGAAAGGAAGGCTCTCCCTCTCCCCTGACCTCCTAACCCCATTTCCACCGAGACTATGAACACAAACTTACTCTGCCTCAGATAGGAAACCAGAGAAGCCACTGAAGCTTCTATGGAAACAAGTTACTGATTCACACTCAACGTTAATAATACAACTACCTGTTCTAGGAAACTGGCACTTGTGATGGCTTCTTCCATGTGCTCCTCGTCAGACTTCAGAACAGATTTAATGTTTTCTACAAGTTCGTGGATGTCTGGGGTCATACTGCAGGAGGACTGCTCCAGGAACCTCGCCACCAGCAGCTTGGTGTCTATGTAAGATTTGTAATCTACTAGCGACCGGGGTCTGCATCGTGATGCTCTTGATCTCAAGCCTCTCCTCAGGGTCACCGCAGCCAGATCCAGTCTCCGTTCAGTCTGAGTCGCGGCTTCACAGCTGAGCACGGGGGCGGCTGTGGGCAGAGGAAAACCACATGTACCCATTGGCCAAGCTCCTCCGAACACACACCTGTCCCTGAAAGTCAGCATGGGAAACGTCTGACAAAGCTGACAGCCATGCACGCCTTGCTCCTCACCTTGCAGAGGAAAGGGGGAAAATCACAACTATGATACAGCTTATTCCCCAAAGTGCAGTTCCAAGAGAAGATGGCCCGAACCTTTCATTATGCCACATAAAACAACCCCCAGGGTCAAGACACATGATCGTGAATAGACTCCAGGATGCAAACCAAAACGGAGCAAGTTCCACGGGGGTGGCAAACGGATGGGGATGGACAGGCAGAGCAGAACACACACGGCTGACCAGTGAAGGATGTTCCGGGGGGAGGATGGAGGAGCCACTTAGAGAGGAAGAGGCTGATGAGAGACAGGGCTTGAGGGGTGCACATGACGTTCTGTTCACTTTGTACCTTTGTCTCCCAAATATCCTCAGGGCATTGTACTGACTTATATTACCGATGCTCACACCACGGCTATGAGGTAGATCTATGGCTGACTATTACAGAAAGAGAAATTCAGAAGCAGAGAAATCACACATCATTCTGGACATCGACAGAGGGCCTGGGAAATTCCACAGCCTCCTACATCAGCAGGGGTGGAGAGACCAGCAGAATGCCACTGTGCTGTGAAGTGGGGGCAGGGAGACCCAGGTCTGGCCTCCGTGTGTCCCTAAGCAAGCCAGCCGGCAGCCCTCAGTGTCCATGACACTGAAGCAGTCAGTCTGTGAAGGCTGGATAAGCAGAGATTTAGATGTCCAAGGAAGACAGGCAGCAGGGGCGGGAGGACAGGTGGAGGAAGGGGAGCACTCCGTTTCCTCTGGAGAAAGGCAGGTGTAGGGAGCTCTAAACCAGTTAGAGGCTGTCCTCCCAGGCTTTCATGTGCATGTCACAGAGAATAAGAGTCTTCCGGAAATACTCGCTGAAGACACTCGTATGTGAGGACAGACTCAGGGTCTGCACTCGTCCACTTCAAGGCAACCTGATACCTTCTACATGGAAGGGCTCCACCAGATAAACACAAGTCCTTGCCCCCACAGGGTTGCAGAATGAGAAAGGGTTCTAGAAGGATTTCCTAAGTTGTGTGACAGCTAAAACTGCCACTGAGGCCGGAGTCCTCAGCTTGCCGGGTAGGGTGCCGGAGACCCTCAGGGTCTTGGGACTCAAGAGACCAGGCTGCCTGGCCACTGGGGTTGTGGAGACACACGCAGTCCCAGGTAACAGGGCTTCCTCCCCAGAGGCCACTGCAGAGACAGGAGGAGCATTCTCTCTGGCTTACACACGGTCAGTCCAGAGCAATGGCAAATAGCACTGTGCTGTGAAAGGGGCAGAACAGAGGCTCAAGACAGGACCTAAGGGAGAGCAGGGTGGAAGGACTGTCAAAGTCTTATTTGCATAGAGTTTTAGAAGAGCAGAGGCCAACTCTTAGACTAGTCCACAAAAAGAAGCCTGTGCTGGTAGAATTATAGGTGGTTTTCATTTTCTTCCTTTACTTCCATTATTTTTTACAATTCTCTACAATAAAGAGATATTTGGATATGTTCAGGCATTCATATATTGAAAAGAAAGACACAATGTTATTTTAAAATGTTTAAATTTTGAGTTACTCAAATAACATCTAAAAACCTCATTGCAAAGAGGGAGAGAGATGAAGTATGTGAACTTGTGTGTTTACGCTAGCTACAGGTTTTCAAACAAGGTCAGATTTCAATAAGTCAATCTACAGACCCAGTAAAAAGATAATAAAATATCAAATTATAGAAGAGGGAGTTAAAAAACACACCCCTTTGATTTTTCCTTTAAGGAGAATGTATGTTCCCCCAGGACTGCCGCATCCAGAAATCAGAACTAGGTGTACGTAATTGTCTTCATGTAGCACCCAGCACAGTATCATGTAAACCAAATGCTGTGGCTGACAGTGACTTAAAATAAAAACTGCCATCCTAAAAACCTTCCTACCATCCTTAAAAACTGTAGTAGGTCTAAACAGATTCTTTTTAGTAAAGTATCACCAGAAAGGAAAAGCAAGCATCCAATGTACTCAATACTAATATGAAGCCAGTGGATGATCAAATACCCACGCAGGAGAGAAACTCAATTCAATTCAATTTGGGGGAGAGGGGAGGAGGAAGGGGGAGTGGTGGGCTCCCACCTAATGGGCACCAAGTGAGCATATATGGTGGGACACAACTACAACAGGGATTTTACCTAACAAATGCAAACATTGCAACCTAAGCATTTGTACTCTCATATTAATCTGAAATAAATAATAATAGTAATAATAAAAAGTGCACATAGGATATTTTGCTCTCCCAAGACCTCTTCACCTCCTTCAAGTTACCACTTCAACTGCACAGCCTTGGGCTGGCCAGAGGCACCTGCTTTCCCCCAACACCTTTAAGCAATGAAGCACAGTGCTCTGCGAAGAGCTTGGGGAGTAACATCACCTCTCTCCTCGGAATGATGGAGCACAGGGTCACTCTTTGACCTCGTCCTCAAGGCTGGGAGGGCTCTCCGGCTTCTCACAGGATGCACCAGGGTAGAGCTGGGCGTTGAAATCGATGTGCTTTCTTCTCCAGGTGTATGAGGAATGTCCCCACCTGATTTTTTTTTTTAAAAAGAGAAGAAACATAAATTATTTCACCAGCTGCAGTCTTCAAAATGTTGGGCAGGAAACACCTGTGAGCCCAAACCTGCCAGGACAAAGGTAATAAAATCAATAACATTTATTTAGGCTGCTGGCCCAGTAAGTTTTAATTTCCCAGTGCTGTGGGAAGACTTGCCTCTCCAAACCACCCCCTCCACACCTAAAATAAACAAACAAACAAATTAAATGCTAGAGAAAAATAAAGAAACCATGCCAAAATGTCCATTTTTTCCTAAAGGGGCTTAGAATCTTCTCCACTGAGGCATCTTGGTGCAGCACTGAAAAACTCCCAAGAATTTCATACTTTCTGACAATTCAGGATGAGCTTGGCTCTGTGGAAGGTAATACAGTAAACTCCCCGTTATCTACAACTCAAGCAACCAGCACACAACCTGGCCCTGCCAAAAAAGGAACCAAAAAATCAGAGTTTAAACTTGGTGGGCCTACCCCCGCTGTCAGCAAGCCCACACTCTGAGCAGCACGCCCACGGCGCCCATGTGTTCTCTGTTAACAGCTGTAAGTGTGAATGTGTGTTACTTGAAGTTAAAAAAATATGGTAGTGAAACTGAAAGTGTATGGACTGCCATTTAACTAAAATTGTACACAGCGTTTACAAAGCTGTTTTATAATACAGTAAAACTGTTACAGGAGGTGATGTTTGTCTTTATTTGTCTTAATTTGCTTTTAATTAATGTATTTCAATATTAAAATCAAGTCAATACAGAGGGTATGGTAATGGTATGCTACATTATGCTATGCTATGCTATGCTATGCTGTTTGGGTTTGCTATGGTATGCTATGCTATGATATACAATGGGGTATCGGATTAATTAAGCCAATTTTAAGAGTAACTCTCAAGCAACCGAAAATTACATTTATCTGAAATCTGGCAATCCCCATGAGTTCTGGAGAACAGGAAGATTACTGTGCCTTTACAGGTAAGGCAGCCACTCTGTGGACCGCAGGCCAAATGCAGGCCGGGACTCACCTGCATAACCCAGAGTGATGCCAGGCTGTGAGACTCCCGGACAGCTGAGTGAGAGAGCCACTAAATGGATCGGTAAAATCACTCTGCAATTGAATGATGTCTGCTCAGGAAAATAAAATCATCATTTGTGAACCTGAGTGGTGGCTTGAGAAGCTGTTTTTAAAAATGGAAAAATTACTAACATACTTAGGAGAACAGGGCACTGCTTCATAATTCTACTTAAGACGGCACAGGAGCGGAAGAACAGAAAGCCGTCCCAAATGGTACTGATGAAAAATTACCTCCATCTAAAATTGCGAATTGATCCATTATTTATCACCATGTGTGATTCTGTCCTGGTGGACAATTCTCTGAGCCACTTAAGGCTTTCCCGAAGAGAGAAGACCGTAACCGCATTCTCTTACTTTGCAAGGATAAATGTAAACTGACTCTAGTAGATAACACAGGACTGAAAATCAGAATTCACCAGACGCTCAGGCAACAGGCCTGGGCCAGAGGGTGTGAATGACATAGCACAAACTCACAGCAAACCATCCTGCCATAAGGAAACTATGTCCTTTTCCCTGCAAAAGAGTCCATCTAATTTTAATAGGAGAAATAAAATCGTAGCTCAGAAAACACAGGAATGCCAAATTAAACTCTGTAATCTATTTCATGGGTTCCTGAGAATAGCCTTATTATTCATAAAAGATGATAGGAATATCTTTTTTTCTGTTCACATATTATCTCCCAGTGATAATCTCCAATAACTGATAGTATTTTTGCACCTGAAAAAGAGGATGTGGCTTTAACAGTGTGTCCCAGGAATACCTTATCTCCAACCAAATACCAGATAGATCATTACCCTACCAGGTTTTTATCAACTGAATCATGACTTTGGGCAGCAATGCCATATCTATTACCATGAGTCCCTTGTGTGCAGACTGGTTCCAGCGGGCTCTCCGCAGCTTCTGATCCTTCTGGCATTTGGAATGAAGATCCCTGCAAGACAGGGAAAAAAAAGAGGGTGATTTTGTTGATTAACTCAACCCCCATCAGACCCCAGCAAACTCCATAAGAAAGATAGGCAGGACACAGTCTCCCGGCTGGTCTCTGGGAGGTGCGAGACTGTGGGCAGTACCTGCTCCTGGTCCATCTGGCTCACCACAGCTTCGTACGGAGGTGGGGGGTCCAGAGGACAGAACACTTCCACGCCTTTGATCCGAGCTCCATAGATGTGCGGCAGTGGAATAACATCAGGACCAACCATCCTAGGAAAGGCATTTTGGCGTCAGGGAGCTCGTTCTACGAACCGGCCAGCTGTCTGTAGCAGCTCCTGAATATTAGCCTTTGCTAGACTGTGAGGAAAATCACTCAGCCTCCATACCACACCCTCTCAGGCCAGGAGAGGGAGAATTATGTAAGCTGCTTTCTGACAGAGGGCTCGGAGTTCCTCAGGCAAGTGACAGCGTGTAAAAGGCAACCCTACCATTCCTTTTCAACCCATCTGTCAGAAAGCAAATAATAATCCATAGAGACACAGAGTAGATTAGTGATTGCCAGGGCCTGTGGGGAGAAGAGGACAGGGAGTGACAGTTTTAAAAGTATGGGGTTCCTTGGGGGGTGAAGAAAGTGTTCTGGAACTAGATAAAGGTGATGGTTCAACACCACTGAACTGTACACTTTAAAAGGGCTAATTTCATGTTATATGAATTTCATCTCAATTTAAAAAACAGCAACTAAGGGCTAGAAAACTCAATTATTTCCTACGTTAGTAAATGGCAAACGTTTCTTGCCTAGGTCTCCCTAATATCTGATTCATGATAGAAACTCATTACAGGCTGAACATTCCTAATCTGAAAAAATCAAAATCTAAAGTGCTCCAAAATAGTCCCAAACTTCTGAATGCCAATATCAGGTCAAAGTGTAAATTTCACACTGGATGTTAACCTCACAGATTGCAGTCAGAATGCAGTCACAACTTGGCTTCATCTGCTTTTCATACTGAAAATAAAATGTAAAATTACCTGCAGGCTATGTGCATAAGATGTACATAAAATATCAGTGAAGTTCTTATTTAGTCTTGGGTCCCCTCTCCAAGATAGCTCATTAAGCCTAAGAAAATATTCTGAATTCTGAAAAAAAAAAAAATCTGAAATCTAAAACACTTCTGGGTCCAAGCATTACAGATAATGGATACTCAACCTATATTTGTGAAGAGAATATTTGAGAGGATGGATTAATTTAAAACAAATGTGAACAATTTCATAGCTCAGAGACACAGCACCAAGCAGGAGGAGAGATTTCTAAAGCCGGCCATTCCACAAACACCTTAATTACACCTGCTACCTTAATTACAATGGTGGCTGCTGGTGTCAACTTAATTTCTCTGCTGAATTTCTTTCCTTTGCCGACTCCTGCTGCCTCAAACTATTTCTACACTGTTCTTTCTCAGTCTCCTCTTTTTACTTTTCACCTCCCCCTCCTTTAACTGGGGATAGTATAGGACTGAAAAATTCTTTTGTTATTAAATATTTACATTGGCTATATTTACCAATGAAAAGTGCTGTAACCCCCATATCCTTCCTAAATTGTGGATTTTCTTTCCCCAGTGCCTTCCCCCTCACCCAAATGAAGCGACCTGTGTTTTCCTTTTAAGTGTTTCTTAGATAACTGGTTTGTTTGTTTTGTTTTGTTTTGCTTTATAGGTAAGGCACCCTCAATAGCAAAATAAAAAATGAAAACAAAATCCTCCAAAAGATTCCCATCTGACGTTTATAGAAAATTTTACAAAAGGGAATCTAGACAATGAAGAAACTAAATTTTAAAATAATTCTAAAACATTCTTCTCAGTGAAGTATTGCAAGATTGGAAAAATGAACACCACTTAATACTACATTGGAGCTAACTGATCAACACCCATGTGCTAATTTGGTACTAAAACTCAATGGAAGCAACAGGTGGGAGGGGCAGAAGGAGAAGGGTTAATTCACCCCTACTATATACAACGCACACCACCTGGGTGAGGGGCACACTTATAACTTTGATTGAAACTGTACAAAAGCAATTCATGTAACAAAAACGTTTTTACCTCCATAATACTCTGAAATAAATAAATATCTGTTTTCTTTCCAAGACACAGAAACAACCCAAGTGCCCATCTACCCATGAATGGATTAACAAACTGTGGTATATGTATACTATGGAGTACTATTTAACCATAGAAAAGATGGAAACTTTACATCTTTTGTGTTTACCTGGATGGAGTTGAAACACATTCTTCAGCTCGGCGCCTATAGCTCAACCGGCTAAGGCGCCAGCCACGTACACCTAAGGTGGCGGGTTTGAATCCCCAGCCCGGGCCTGCCAAACAACAATAACGGCTGCAACCAAAAAATAGCCAGGCGTTGTGGCGGGCGCCTGTGGTCCCAGCTACTTGGGAGGTGGAGGCAGGAGACTCACTAGAGCCCAGGAGTCAGAGGCTGCTGTGAGCTGTAATGCCACAGCCCTCTACCCAGGGGGACAGCTTGAGGCTCTGTCTCAAAAAAAAAAAAAAGAAAGAAACACATTCTTCATTTTTTTTGCCATTCTTGAGTTAAGTATCTCAAGAATGGAAAAAAATATCCAAAGCACTCAAAACTAATATACCCCCATGCAAAAGAAAAAACATAAATATAGTCTACTAAGGGGGAGGAGGGAGGATGACTGGCAGGATCTCCCCTAAGGTACACAACGTGAGGGTGTTCAGCAGCCCCCTGGGTGAAGGGCTCAACTACAACTTGAACTTGACCTTAGAATTGAAAACGATGCAACCTAAATATCTCATATTAATTTGTAATTTAAAAGAACTGCCTAAAGAGAAAAAAAAAATGGAGTATTAGTGCCATATATTTTGTTTTCTGAGTTTATATTTTCTTGAAGTATATTTAATGTTGACATTAAATACATAAAATAAATACTTGTTTCCAACTTCTTTTTTTTTGCAATTTTTGGCCAGGGGTGGGTTTGAACCCGCCACTTCCCACATAGGGGGTCAGGGCCCTACTCCTTTGAGCCACAGGCACCGCCCCAACTTCTTTTTTTACCTCATTTGAGTGAATGATTCATGGAGGCAAACAGGTCTGCTAGATACTGCCAGGTCAGTTTGGGGTCCCCCCACCCTATCTCCGAGGACTCTCAGCCCCAGCTACAGAGTAGAATCACGTTGGGATGCTCTAAAACCATGGATGGTCCAGATCTCACCACTAGAAATTCTGCTCTAAGTGCCTGTGGTGGGGCCCAGAGATCTGTTTCCAGTGTTCCTGGGGGATTCTAACACATTGCTGCTAAAGGAAATGGTTCCTGGTGTCTGAAATTAAAACCCTACCGTCCAAAAAAAAATAAAATAAAAAATAAAAAAGGGTAGCCCTTGTGGCTCAAAGGAATAGGGCGCCGATCCCATATGCCAGAGGTGGTGGGTTCAAACCCAGTCCTGGCCAAAAACTGCAAAAAAAAAAACCTTACCGTCCTTGGGTAAGTTGATCAAATTTTTATTAAGAATGAGGGTCTTTAGAAAACTGCTGCCTGAAAGGGTATGGATTAAGAGCTAAGTGTTTCTTAAGAGCAGGACACATACCAAGAACGTTTTAAACTACAACTAACAATGGGAAAGCATAGTCTAAGCTTTATTTTTAGAAAGCTTCTTTTGTCCACAATCTCATAACAATCCTCCCAGCAGCCATGTGACAACACAGATGAATGAAGAAACTGAGGCCCAGAAATGGTAAGAGACCCATCTAGGGCCACCCTTGGCAGAGATTCCAGAGCCTGGGCTTTTTCAGGTTCAGCCCAGACTCTCCAGGAAACTTTCACTGGTGCATGTTCATGAGTGCTGAAGATGAGGGGAAATCCAAACAGCTCATGAAAAAATGTATTATGCTTTAAAGCTACAAATAGGCCTTAAAAACTCACCCCAGGGTAATGCTGCAACAAACATCCCTCTGACCAAAGGCCGATCCTCCTCTGTCTACTGGACCACTGTCTCCTGTTAAGGGGTATGGGGTTGCAGCCGTGGAGGAGGGAGGGGGGACCTCCCCTCAACCCTGATAGCAGAGCACTGACTCAACCCCACATCCCACCCAATTTAGGTTTGAAGTTCTCTAGGAAAGAGAAGTGTCCTCCACATGAAAAATGCCCGTATCAACCTGGCTCCCACCCTGTCAGTCTTCAGTTTTTCCTAACAGGCAACATCCCAGAGTAAAAACTGATCAATGTTCATGAAATAGCTTGGAGACTGTCTGTCTTGATCTCTGGTTCAAAGCAATTTCTGAGAATGGGGAACACCCTGACTTAGTGGAGATGGGGTGCACAGTCCCTTCCTATGCTTACAAAGCAATTCACTAAGTAGCTAGCCCATTTTTTGGACAGAAGCCTTGACTGCAATCGGGCTTGCAGTAACACAGTAACTTGAGAAGCATTTTCTCAAGGCGATACCAGCACATGAAGTGGTTGTATTTATAGAAGTTAAGTAAATAAACCTTTTCCGAGAGGTCATACTATTTTACAGGAAATAGGGAGACTCTATTGTGTGAAAACAACATAACTGGTTGTGGAACTATGCATATTAAGAAAACACTCATGATTCTTTTTCTTTTTTTTTTTTTTGAGACAGAGTCTCACTATGTTGCCCTTGGTGGAGTGCCATGCTGTCTGTCATAGCTCACAGCAACCTCAAACTCTTGTGTTTAAGTGATTCTCCTGCCTCAGCCTCCCATATAGCTAGGACTACAGGTGCCTGCCACAATGCCTGGCTATTTTTTATTGCAGTTGTCATTGTTGTTTAGCTGGCTCGGGCTGGGTTCGAACCTGCCAGCCTCGGTGTATGTGGTTGGTGCCATAACCATTGTGCTATGGGCGCCGAGCCTCATGAATATTCTTGCCTTATAAGAAAAAAAATTACTAAATGGGGTTAAGCAACTAGTATCTATAAAATTGATCTATACATGAATATACACATATTAAAGTCAGCTAAACTTTAAAATATCTTTGACAGAATGTGTATCTAAATGGGAATAAATTTAGCCATTTTAAAAAGGAAAGTGGACAACACTCTGATATTTGTGGAATTTCAGAAAGTGAAGGTGCCCAGTGGCGATGTGTTCTAGGGCTCTGGGCACCTATTTTAGACACGGCAGTACCTGTTCTCTCCCAAAGGTATTTTGCTTTAACCTTCTACTTCCACCTTCCTCCTAGAATGTTCTGAAGGTACCAAGCCTCTGATAAGAAGCTTGTCCATCTTCCAACCTAGCTTTGGCCAGGGGCTGTCTCAGGACTCAGGGACCAATCCAGGGAAGCACCCAGGTCCTCAGAGAGCAGAATTACCCACACTATAAAGCACTTTTATGGTGCAGCAGAGAAGAGGAAGGAGAGAGAGGAGAAAGAAAGGTCAGGGAGTCCACAGGACTGGGAGCTGGACAGCACGACTCCCAAACCACATGAGTCACTTTCCCTTTCTGCCACTGCAGGAAATTAAATCTGTCTCTCGCCTCCTCTTAGGTCAACCAAGTGTCATCCACAACCCCAGAGAGCCCAGGGATTCTTTCTTCAGAGAAGGCATTTCTCTTCCCAGTCACAAAATAACAGTCGTTTTTACCCTCCTCCCATGGAGCCCTTACAGACAGCCAGAGACTAGACTAAGGTTTTAGCAAATGCGTCCTACGGTGCACCAAAAATACGTGTTTTGTTGCTATGTCTCTTTAGCCCCTGTAGTTCTTGGCTCATTTCCTAAAAGACCAGGGAAACCATCCCGGCCCATGAAGCATCGAAATTCTAGTAGGCCGCTCCCTGAACAACAGAGAGGCTGAGCTGCCCCACAGGCCTACTCCGTGCCATCTGTCCACCCCGCTGACATCCCTTCCGGCCTTGTGGTCCTCTCTGCCTCTGCCCGGGCAGGTGAGCAGGGGGAGAGCCTGTGGGTGGGGTTCAAGTATATCTCTGAGGGACAAGTCAGGAAGGCAACCAATGCAAAGGCCGCCAACAGCAGCTGGGGGGTAGCTAGTCCAGGTGCCCTATTTCAAAGTCACATATGGTTGCCACAAACATCAGAAAATGGTTTCCCCAAGTCCCCAAGCCTAACATCAAATTTATTTGACAAGTCTCTACACGTAGTATAGCAATGAAAATTAGAAATTTCTAGCCCTTTGAATTAGCAGGCTAAAGACATTAATCTTTCTATGGATTTCCAAGATTTTCTTTGAAAATTAAATATTGGTTTCCTTACTCTTTAAACTCAGCTTAAAGTTGCTTCTTCCAGGAAACCATCCTTGACTGGCTGACTTGCCTCACTAATCTGGACTAGGTGGACTTTGTACACCCAAAGTCTCTCTTTTCAATAACTATTGTGATCCTTCCAACATTCACTTTTATGACCTGTGAGTTCCTTAATTGTAGTCATTTTAAATTTCAACAACCCAGCACAGCAACCTGCAAGCAGCACAAGATTGATTTTGTGTTTGTTCAGTAAATGAATAAAGTCCTTCTTTAGAAAGGTTCAACTCTAGAAGTTGCTAATAATCAGATACTGCATGTAGCATTTCATTCCACAAGTAATAATTCTTAAGATTAAAGAAAGTCAAAATTTTGAGCCAGCATTTGTAAAGGAAAATAACCATGGTAGCTATTTTATCTAGACCGGGGAGATACAATTAATAATTAATGTCTTTTTAATGGGAGGGAAGAAGTTTGATTGTCGAGACCTGCTGATGGTGTTATAATGAAACATCGATTTGGCCTAACCAGGAGCGTTTCCAGGGCAACACTGACTCTCAATCATGTCAAATTACAGCTGTTATCTCCCTCGGTGTCAATTTTCCCTGGAAAGCTAATTAAAATCGAAAACTTATATCTTTAGGTCAAAGTGTGACTTTTCTTGGACTCATCTGGTTTATCAAATGAAATGCAGGAGAGAGAGAAAGAGACAGCGAGAAAAGAACACTCTGAAAAACAGCACAAACTGTAAATAACAAAGAAAAGTCACAGCCCATGTGGTGAGTTCTGGAGACCCCTCAGTCTTCAAAACCCAAAACATCCCAGCAAGACTGCAGGGGAGTGTAGGAATGATACCTGCGGTTCATCCGGGGCGTGCAAGAGTAAAAGGTGGCAAAATAGGACGGGGGAGGCACAGGAGGCACAAAGTCATCCGGGTCTGGGATGTGGCCATGTTCTTCCACTTCTTCAGTAGAAATCTGGGATTCATCCTGATGAAATAGCACCGATTAGGCAACAACTCTCATTACAAAGGCCCAAGGAGGAAAGCAATGGATTACACAAAAGGGTCAGCGGGCTGGCCCAGCAGCACAGTTCAGTGCCACCTCCCAGACTCACCACGCAGGATCTTCTGGTTGCGAATATCTGGAGGTAGCGGAGGGCGGCAGCCACCAAGCAGACGGTGGTGGTCAGGGCATTCAAGGCACACAGGGCGAAGAGGACTTTCTGGAACAAGGGAACAATGACACCACTAAGTACTCCAATGTGGATGACCACCGTGCAATGTAAAAAAAAAGTTAACAAAACATAATAATACTAGGTGGTGCCTGTGGCTCAAAGGAGTAGGGCACCAGCCCCATATGCCGGAGGTGGCAGGTTCAAACCCAGCCCCAGCCAAATAATAATAATAATAATAATAAAAAAAACTGTCCCAATTCTAAGGAGAAAATGCATGTAAAGGTGTAGGCGGTGTCTGGTTCGTGGAAAGTGCTGAAATAAGTGCTAGCTATAGCTTCTTATCCCAGAAAGACCTAGTATTACAGTATTCCTTTTTGCAAGTATCAGAATAATATCCAGAAATGTTCCTTTCAAGAGAGCAATGCATTTCTCTTCTGAAGCTGGTGTCCCCAGAGATAGCAATTTCCAGCCTCCCACCAGGACACATGGTGCTTAATCTGTGGCCACCGATTCTATTTCTGGAGCCATTGGCCATGCTGCCCCAGCACCCAACTAGGACGCTGCAGAGGCTGGGCTAGCCAGAGTGTAAATAGGACCTCTTTCCTCTAAACACACATCTCAAAATAGCAGCAGACCATTCCAAGAGTTTCTGTTGCTACAGTCCTGGCTCCTTAGCGGGGCTTTCCCCAAACTAAGTCCTGGCTCAAAAACTTTGGGGGTGACTCAGCTACCAAAAATGCAGAAGCCAGAGAAGCAGGCCGCTGCCGCATCCCACATGACCCAGAGCTGCCAGCTTTGAACAGTCCTCTTTCTTTGCTTAGAGATTCCTCCTCCCCACTGAAAATAAACCCAAGACAAGATCTAAAGAAAGCTGGCAGTAATGGAATCTCCAAAAGCCAATACCTCGGGGTTCACCAGCTGATTTTGTCACTCACTGGGCTAATGTTCCTTAAGTCAGGGCACAATTTACATCCAATTCCCTGACAAAGGTTGATTGTGTATTTCTCTTCCACTGGAATCATCTGTTTGTTTTTAAAATTTCTTTGGCATATTATAGTTGTGGTTTATTAAACAAGAGATAAAGTGCTTGAATTTCCCCTATATTTTCTGGCCAGTATCTCTCCCTAGTCAACGTAGTATAAACTGATGGCACGTCCCAGCCTACAAGACTCACTTAAACCAACAAAGCTGAGGATCAGAACAGTGACAAGCAAGCAATTTAAAGATTTTACTAACAGCCACGTCATACGCATGCGTGTATGTCCATATGTGTACGTGCGCATGTGGGTGCATATTCATATAGAGGGAGTCAGGCTGCTTTCGATTTTTTACTATCTTATGGTTCTTGAACACAAAGAAAACTGCCCATACATAATTTATCACACACCATAATCTGTGGTTCTTTCTGCACTCAATTCTGCCTCTGGGTCACTAATGAGGGGTCACTCATATCTGCTTTCAGCAGCTTAACTATTTAAGGGAGGTACCAGATAGGAATAGTTCACATAATTTTTGCCTTCTCTGAGGATTCCATGGTGGATTTAACAGGAGGGGTGGGAATCTCTTCAAGGTACCTTAAGTAGAAGATGAACAGCACTACAAGGCTGAACTGGAAAGAGTTTCAAGGCATTTTCTTTGTCTGTACATTTGGCTGGCTGAAATTCTTCACAACAGAAGCAAATCTTGCCTTCACCTAAGTCCACCTTAAGGAGAGAAGGTAGAACAATAATGCGATTATTAAAAATACCTTGGCTACAGCACAGAGAGAGCACCAGCCCTACAGAATGAGATGTGGCAGGGTTCCATGTCAGGCAATGCCTCTATCAGTGAAGATGGGCTAGAGCAGTGGTTCTCAACCTGTGGGTCGCGACCCACAGGAATTGTATTAAAGGGCCATGGCATTAAGAAGGTTGAGAACCACTGGGCTAGAGCATGCTGTGGCAACAACCCAAATCAAAATTTGTGTAACTTACCCAACAAAGGTTATTTCTTACACATGCGATATGTCAGGACAGCAGGGACTCTACTTATCACACTCCTTAGGGACCCAGATAGATGGACCCTGCACCAGCTCTACTGGCTCAAAACCACAGCATGATCACCATGCCAGAGAGATGGAGAGCACCGAAAGTACGGTTGCCAGATAAAATATAGGATGCCAAATTAAATCTGAATTCAGATGAGCAACAGATATATTTTTTAGTATAAGTATGCCCCAAGTATTTTAAGAAGCATGTTTATATTAGAAAATTATTAGCTATTTATCTGAAAGCCAAATTTAACTGGGAGTCCTATAATTTTACTTGTTAAATCTGGCAACTCTAGTGAGAAGCTTTCTCTTGCAAATGACACTTATCACCTTAACTCACAATGTCATTTCCAAAGCAAATCACACAGACGCAGCTAACTCCAGGAAGGCAGGGAAGTCCAACCCACCAGGCCCGTAAGCACATGGTATATCCCATGAGCCCTCACCCTAGACCCTGTAGGCTTGAACGGCAGTTCACATTTTCAGTGCAGTCATAGATTCTTGTTGTTTCGTTTGAGGTGAAAACATTACTGAAGAGTAACTTCGTATATTTTTAGTGAGATGTTTTGCAGATGTTTAGTCACTTTTCCAAATTTCCCTTGAATTGGGTTGTGAATGTACATAACACCTGATTTGGGGTAACAAGACCTCGAATTTTAGGGCAGAGTTTCAGTCTTACCTGTATGTTATTTGAGCTGTCAAAGTTGGCTATTCTATTTTGACTAAAAGAAAAGCTAGACCTCTTCTATTAACTGTTGAGTTCATTAGATGGCTTTGACTTCGTCAGCTGCTAAATTCTTTAGGAATCTTTAAGAATGACTGAACATCTGCAGTGTTTTAGTTGCTAAATGAGAAGGAAAAAAAGACTTCTTTCTTGTTTAATTAAGATTTTTAACCTCTAGTTATAATAATAAGTTTCATAGTGTCTTTTTCTAAATTAGGAGAAAACCTGGTTCCTCCTAAGTGTGGTCCCTAACTCCCAATCCGTGAGCTATTACTGGGCCATACAGTAGGCGGTGAGCAGCAGGCAAACAAGCAAAGCTTCTCCTGTATTTACAGCTGCTCCTCATCGCTGGCATCACTGCTGAACCCCACCTCCTGTCAGATCAGCGGTGGCGTTAGATTCTTAGAGGAGCGTGAACCCCACTGTAAGCTGCGCACAGGAGGGATCCAGGTTGCTGCTCCTTATGAGGATCTAATGCCCATCTAATGCCCTCAGATCATCTATCTAATGATCTGAGGTGGTGATGCCAGTGCTGGGACCGTCTAGTTGCAGGAAAACAAGCTGAGCCTCCCCGCCCCCGACTCTGCATCACGGTGAATTGTATCATTCTTTCATTATATATCACAATGTAATAACAACAGAAATAAAATGCACGACAAATGTAAGGCACTTGAATCATCCTGCCACCATCTGCCTCCACTCTGATCTGTGGAAAAATTCTCTTCCATGAAATTGGCCCCTAGTACCAAAAGGTTGGGGACCACTGCCCTATAAGACGAGCCACCCAGAAAGCTAAGAAAAACAATCCCGCTACTACATTACGTAACTTCTTTTTCTTTTGGTTTGGTTAGAGTTTCTCTCTTTTGAGATGAAATTTACATACACAAATCTTAAGTGTACCATTCGGGAAATTTTGAGTAAAGCGACCCTGGTATCACCCAAATCCTCATCAACGTACAGAATATTATCGACTCTGGAGAAAATACCCTCCTGCTCCTTCTCCATCCGTCCCCGTCCCTGCCCTCTGAGAGACGCCGCTGTTCTGGTGCTCTTCACCACATTGGAAGGGATGCATTACTATATCATATTTTGCTATAAATTCTTTCTCTGATACACAGAATTACATTACAATTACTTCAACGGGCTCCATCATCTCTATCAATTCATCCCCACGTGGTTTCTGTCCTTTCCTGGTTTTTCTGTGGAGATTGCTATCTGGGCACTGTTGCTACCCCTAACGCTACAATCCCACATACACACACAGCTGTTTCATTTGGAATTTTTCTTCCGTTATCTCACATCTTTGAAGATACTGCTAATATCCACGCTAGCTC
Source organism: Galago senegalensis (assembly GCA_963575145.1). NCBI lineage: Eukaryota > Metazoa > Chordata > Mammalia > Primates > Galagidae > Galago > Galago senegalensis. The sequence goes on along the minus strand of CAUYTI010086491.1, from coordinate 1,254 downwards.
TTGCCATCTACCTTGCCCATCAGACAGGCTTTCTCCAGGGAGGGTCCAGGCAGGTGGGAACTTTCTCACCTCAGGGATCACCAGCTTTCTCTTTGCCCTTCTTCCATAACTAGTAATGGTCCTTACACTAGGCTGAAGTCAGCAGTGAATATCACTCCTTGAATATCCCTCCTTTCTCCTTGAAAGTCTCAAGGTGAGAACTTCCTGTTTTAATACTAACAACACTATTTACCAGTAAGAAATAATCAAGTAATGAAGGTGACGTATCAGCCACCACTCGGCTCACGTACCCGAGTTTCACGCCTCCCAACAGGAGCCAAACCCTCTTTTTTTCAACATGACGCAGTACAACTTTTATTTCTTGTTGGAGCAAGCCTCCCAATCTTACCGGAGAACCCTACTTCCCTCAGATGACACTAGATGTCATTTTACATAGTCCATTACTGATACGAGGTACTCAGTGAGAAATCAGGCCCATGTGGGCCGCACACAACTGGCTTCATGACTCACAATAAACACTAGCAGTCTAAGCACACAGAAGCTCCAGCTATCTGAACATTTGGGGCTAGACAGTCAATAGCAAAATTTTCTGGATGGAAAGCTACTCCCCTTAAGACTCATTTGTCTTTGAAAGTTTACTCATTATAAAAATGATGATGAGTATCAATTACGTTGCCCACGGGACACAAAGAAGTCCTGAGGCTCTATGGAAAGTGACTCTAGGTAAATTGCATTGTGTGTTCCTTGTTCCCTCTGTTCCTAATCCTTGTCAAATCTAACACCTTCAACTCTGTTCTTAATCTCATCTCTGCCCCATTATTTCTAAAGGCTTGTTCTAACTTCTTTTCAATCTCTTTAACCTATATCCACAAACAAGCCTGCAGACAGCTCCCCAGTTCTAAATGATAACCATCCCCCCAACCTCAACACTATTACCTGAAGCTGTCAGACTCTGCCTTCCTCCTCCTGCCATCCTATGGTTCGAAGTCCCAGCTGCACATCAGAATTGTCTGGGTAGCTTTTTTTTTTTCCTTGAGACCCGCCTGCATCCTCTGTAGAGACTCGAAGCCTGTAAGCGCACTGCTTTCTGTGGCTGATTCGTATCACACACTTCTGAGCACCCAGATAAAACTGTCCAGAACTTGGCAGAGGAAGCCACACCTCCCACCTCTGGACTGTGCACTGCATCCAGTTTGAAAGCGCTGCTAAATATTCGTTATGTCCACTCCTCAGCTGGTGTGGAAGCCTTAGTCT